>LPNX011004876.1:23925-37807 GCA_001517045.1 Pseudotsuga menziesii | reverse complement strand
TATGGGGTTAAGATAACAAGTTAAAGGTGATTTAGATACTAAGTTAAAGCTTAATGGTCATAAATCTATCTTTCAACATCTCTATATTTTGTTTATTTGTTATGATTATTATATAAACTATCCAATGACCATTGTGACACATTAACCACCTATGTTATCATTATGATTTATTGATAATATAAAAAATGCTTAGTAAGATTAAACAATGACCCTCGCTTTACATTTGACCATATTGAAGTTACTCGTCATAAAATGAAAAAAACCATAAAAATAAATCCCCCAACCTTTTGTTTATGTGACAAGGGGCTTACTTCCAATTAACAGGTGCTTCCAAAATACTCGTCAATGGTTGTATAGGTCCCTGATTAGTGTCATTCAAATTACAATTAAAACATTGGAATAAGGACTTGCTAAAATGGTTTTATGGATTTGGGTTGTCATTCACATTTTTTTTGAAAATTATTTAATTATTTATGTTAAAACCAATAACATTTTATTAATCAGATGGTTTTAATAATTAGCTAAAACTACTACTTTCACCTATCCACCCAAAAGGATTCTTCACACAGACAACCATAGTTAGGTTAAAAAGTTGAATAGATCTTGTTTGTGCCAAATCACCTATCCCATTTTAATTGTAGTTGGATTATTCATGTAAACTTTGGGGGTACACTGAAGAATTTATTTGGAATAAAGGTCATAATTTCAATTACAGGAAAAATTATATTAAACTTACATAGTTTGGTATGTTGCAGGCCAACTAGGCTACATTAACACACGGAAAGGGTTCCACGTTTTGTTGGTTTCCTACCTTTCTTGGAATGAATACATATTTATGTCTTATGTAAGAGGATAAGATTTCTTCAAAGACCTTTTTATTCCTAAAGACGGAGGTCAAAAGCTGGTGAGACTGTATTTTCTGCTTTTTTATTTCGATATGTGAGATGGAGTTGATCAATTTAATAACAAACAACTGAGAACATTCCAAGAGGATTGGTCAAATACTAGGTACATGAGATTTTTGATGGACAACTCATTAGTAAATGGAAACTTTCAGGAAAGGAAAGACACAACATGATGCACAGTTGTTCCAGCCTGTTACACGTTCGTCCTAAAAAGGAAGGATACACATGAAGCACTTGACTACATGGATTTCTCAAAGAAATTACATAGCGATTTCTGGATCACTATAGAAGTCGGGACTGCGTTGATGGAAAACATAACTTTGGATAAAACTGTGGAGAAACAATGCACGAAGCTTGAAAAACTCATGAAGAAACAACGACCTACTCCATCAAATTAAAAACCTACGTTATCATCTTGTGTAAGAGGATAAGCTTTCTGCAAAGACTTTTTTATTCCTAAAGACGGAGGTCAAAAGCTGGTGAGACTGTATTTTCTGCTTTTTTATTTCGATATGCGGGATGGAGTTGATCAATTTATTAACAAACAACTGAGAAATTTCCAAGAGGATTGGTCAAATACTAGGTACATGGGATTTTTGATGGACAACTCATTAGTAAATGGAAACTTTCAGGAAAGGAAAGACACAAGATGATGCACAATTGTTCCATCCTGTTACACGTTCGTCCTAAAAAGGAAGGATACACATGAAGCACTTGACTACATGGATTTCTCAAAGAAATTACATAGCGATTTCTGGATCACTGTAGAAGTCGGGACTGCAATGATGGAAAAAAGAACTTTGGATAAAACCGTGGAGAAACAGTGCACGAAGCTTGAAAAACTCATGAAGAAACAACGACCTACTCCATCAAATTAAAAACCTACATTATCATCCTGTCTGGTGTCAAATTGGATAAGGACATGACCAATATCTTGCAAAAAGGGTTAAATTTCTCCTTATCTCCAAGAAGGATCCCCATGAAGATATAATATGCTCTATTGAGAACATGATAAAGGGATTACCTTATAACATTACTGAAGACATCAGACAAGAGCGCACCATTGTGCTTAAGAACGTCGCCAAACCCCTAAGAGAAACATTATGATGGACGAATCCAGTGCGTTAAAGAGAATACAAAACAAAAAATACATCATTATTATTTCTTGAGGCGGACAAGGGGAACACAACAGTTGTAATGAAAAGTGAAGATTCTACTTTTAATTATATATTTCTATAAAATTCCTAGCCTCCCATCTCGGCACACTGCAATTCCATGGAAATTCCAATGTGTATTTCACCTGAAAAACAATAATCAAATTATACTTGTGCCAACGTTACAAAACATACAATAAAAATAAAAGGTTTGTTGATGTGCAGAGGGTGCATAAAATACAAGAAATTGAAAAACGCATGTTAATAAATAAGTTCAATCATGAAATATCTAATAATTTATTATTCACTTTGAAAAATAAATCTTAATTATTTAATGTTTGATTATTTAGTGTTTGATTGAGAGAATAAATCTTAAATTAAAGATTACATAATAAATTAAGGATACCAAATATTGACTTATGACACTTTCAATGAAAATACTAAGAAGCTATATTGTGAACAAAGTTTATTCCCCCTATTTCATGCAAAATCCAATAACATAACATGCTATAAAGTCTTAAGGCTCAAGCCAGGTTGGCATAAATATGTCACATGTCTTTGTTAAATATGTTGAGTTTTGAAGAAAATTTCATTTTGCAACCTGTCATTACCCCATGTTTACTGAAATTTGTTATGCAATTGAAACTTATAAATTTCTCATTCAACATGGAAATTTTCAAGTATGTTTCTTGAAAGCACAAAATGTCAGATTGCATTAAATCATATTCATTTAGTACATCATCAATATGTGCTTCTAAGTTGTGTGTGTTTATAGAAAGAATTGAAATAGATGAATCTAGATTTATGGATTGAGAATAATATCCTAATTCCCATTTTGCATCTTTTTTCAAACGTTCCATTTCAGAAGCAATCTTTTCTTTCACTCTGAAATTATCTTTTGTAAGAGCATTTAACAAATACAATGATTGTATGTTTCTTACACAAGACAAAGTTGTATAGACCAATCCATGTTTTCGTATTCCAGAAGGATCGAATGCAACATTATCTAGTGTTAGGCCTTGTGATCTATGTATTGTACGTGCACGTGCTAGCTGGATAGGAAATTGTTGAATTTTCAAATGTCTTGTTTTCTCTATTATTGATATTGGCCTTGCTATTCTCAATATAGGAATCCAATCTTTGGAAATATGGCAGCTATATAAAGAAGCCAATTTTTTTGCTTGTTGATGACCAATTTTTGGATCATAGAACTTGATGCATATCACATCTACTTCACTTGTCTTTGTGTAGGCTTTGAGGTTCCATCTGCACCATTAACAAGACCATCTTGGGAATCATAGTTTCCAGCATAGATTTCAGCTAGCATATTTAACTTTATAATGGTTTGTGAAGGAAATGAAGCTATATGCGGATGGGAGGGATCATTGGCATGGTTTTCCTCTTCCTCATCAATGAATTGCATTGATGACAATTTCTTCAGCAGGAAAAATAGATAACATTTTCTTGTTATGTATTGCAACATCTTTATTTTTGTAAAAAATATAAGGAAAGGTCGAGTCATTGGGTGCTAGTCGAAGACAATTTCTATTAATATATGCCAAATCATCTTATGTTTATCCTATTCAAAGTGGAGATAAAATTTTCCTCTGTTTGACGCATTGTAGTGTGCAGTTCATAGCATTTTACATTTTTTTTCTTCCGAAAGTCATATGTTATTACTTGTTTGTTCAATGTAGGTTGTTAAAAAATCAGAGAATCTTGTATAGGTTGTGCTTGATAGAGATCAACACAAAAGATCATGTCAATGTTTCCAAAATATTTTGTTTGAGCATGTTTTATGTTCCTTAATCGATCGTCAATGCAATATAAGACATAACTTCCAATCAAAGAGGCTTCGTCAATGAGAACTACTCTTAATTCTTTATAGAGTTTCCCTAAGGTATCTAACATTTCATTGCTAAGTGGAAGGAAACTAGATTTGTTGAAAGGAATTAGTAGTGCAGAGTGGATTGTTGTTCCACCTGCATTGTATGTGGCTTTACCTATAAATGCCAATATTAACCCTTTTGGTTTCAAGGGGTAAACAATAAAGTATGCATCATAAATTCGTATAAGCACTTGAAATATTGCTTTTGCTGTAAATGTTTTTTCTCAGTGCCTTCTCCACCAATCAGGAACAAATACAATGGCTTGTTTATGTCAATTCGTTTTTTCATGGCAATTTCTTTTACAATTGCTTGTTGTTCTCTATTGAGAATTCTTCTAATTTTGTAGTATTCCATGTTTTCAAGAAAGAATGGATGTTCAATCACTTGAAATCCAAGATTAATCTTTTTTTGTTGAGCATAATGTTGCGAGCATTGTAAATCAGTTTCCAAATCATATTCCTCACGACAATGTTTCATTTTTTGTTATTTTGTCACTATACTAGAAATTTTCCCAGTACTATCTTCAAGTTCTTGACTGATATTCTCTAAATAACCCCACATTGGGTTGATATTGTACGTAAATATAGCTTCATTCTTTCTAATTGTATCCTCATGGAGAACATATGCATCTTTTCATGTTGGAAAATTATGTTTTAATACATTTTCATTGTTTTCAAAAGGAAGATATAGCAACAGTTTCTCTCTGCAATAATTTTCATAGTCAATGTGTTTGTTATATCTAAAAAATCGTATTACAGTTGGTTTTTTCCTTTTCTATATGTGAGTACCATTTTTCTTGTACTTTGACACAAATTCAGGAAGGAATATATGCTTAATAGCATGCAGACGATCAATGTAATAGTCAATGATAGAATGGCACATTACATTTTCAGAATTGTCAACTTCATGTTTTAATAAAAATGATGGCTTAAGGACACATGTGCGTTCATCTATTGGCGACGTGTTCATAAATATACATTGTCGTGAACTATGGTTTAATGGTAGAGAAAGTGCTATATGTACTGCTTATTGAGCTGACATTTGTTGAATATTAAGTAATGTATTTCCTAGTGTACGTATCATTTGAATAGCATCAATTTTTTTTTCTTTCATGTTCTTTGTGAATCCTTTTAAATGTGTGTGTCATTGATTTGTCAACTTTGGTCATGTATGAACTACAATATGATGATGCAACATATGCATTGAGCACATATTGAGCATCTGTATTTGCATCCCATAAATGTGGCATGTTCATTGCAAAGCTATTATTCATGCGTGTGAAGTTTTTCGTTTCAAGAAGGTCATTGGTTGCTTTAGCATATATTGTATTTCTTTTATGTAATCACTTTCTGTCAAGTCCAATTCATCTAAAATAACTTCAAAAGTAGTTGACTTTTCATATCATTTTTGTTCTAGCAATGTATACAATAACCTTGCTTTCTCAATTAATTTTTTGTATGTTGTATTAATTAGTTTAAGAACTCTTGTCCTTTTCATTAGAGGCATTGAAAAATTATATCTACCATGAAAATTCTTTCTCTCTTTACAACTTTTGGTATGGTGATGTTCGTGGACTTTAGCAAGATTTGAATCAAGAAAGTCTGTGTCACAAGTTATATATTTGTCTACAAAGTTTTCAATTTCCAAGTTATTATTTTTTCCATATATTGGAGCATCTTGTATCCATAGCAATCGATGGTCATGCTCACTTCCTCTATTTTGAAATTCTGTTACAAAATAATAATCCAATATTTTCCCAAAAAATGTTTCGTCTTGACATATCAATCGTTTTATAGCATTTATCCTATGTCTATAGTAGAGAGTACAAGTCACCGGGTCTTTTCTTACAAGATAATCAATATCACATTCTTCTATTGTCTCAATGTGTTTTCTATTTTTCCTATTATTATACAATTTACTCAATGTAGTTACTAATTGACTCCATCAATGCTCTGCACTTGTGAATGTAATAAAACAAGTTGGAGGCCCTAATTGACGTATCATCGCAAATATATTTTTCTTGATTTGATGTAGGTAATCAGGAGAAATACTTATGTTCTTGAAATGTATGTATCCAATGCCACTCTTGAGTATGTGTTCCAAGTTCCGCTTGTACTAAACATCTTTGGCTAATAATTTCCTACCTCTTAATTTCTCTTTTCTAATTCGTATCCATATGCTTGAAAGGACTTGTTCAATTATTATCAGCATGGTTTTGAATAACAAATTTGTTATGTGGTATGAAAAATCACGACTAAAGTTCAACAATTCTTATTGTACTATTTTATGGTAGATAAATATTTTTGTAATGTCATCATCATGCGGATTTCTAAAGAACAATGTTGGGAAACTCATTTCCTTTGCATATTTGTCCGTGAAAATTCCAACAGGTTGTTGTCCTTGATCTGGTGCAAGTTCAATAAGTTTTTCTTGCAAATCATGGATGCATCGTGACTCTACAAATCCATGTACTAAGGTTTCTGTGGTCATTTCTCTCTCTAACTCACTATAATTTGTTTCACTGTCACTATCACTGTTTCAAATTTCTATGTTATTATTGTTGTATGTTTGAAGAATATGATCCCATTCCCTATTTATACGAATGTTTTCAGCTTTATATAGATTCATAGAACATAATTGTTTCAATGCATTCATGACAATGTGTACACACATTTTTCCTGTTTGATATGCGTTCTTATATTCCAATCACCTTTTCAATGCAATTGCAATTGTCATTGTGTCTTCAATGGACTGTGGCAATGCTTTCTGAACAATGTCCATGTGAACATGAACATTGATTATTGACCTTGTCAAGCCCATCTGCGATCTTTTATGGCCCCATTTTCTTATTTGTGCGAAGGCAATTCGTAGTGACACAAGTATTCTTCAAGTTCTAAAAGCGTTCCCACAAGTGGCAATGGTTTGTTACTTCTTATATGTTCAGGTGTTGCGAATTGTGGAAATTTCCCATTTTCAAGTGCCCTTTTACAAGAAACACATATTCTTTTCACCAAAAAAGTTTTGTCCTTTCTTGACAATTGTAAATAGACTTGTTCCAAGTCTTGGCTAATATTTCTCATGTTCTTTTCAAATTGCAATTGTGCACATATTGTGCATTTCTTGCTTGGTGTGTCTTGGATTTGTTTCATATAAATTTGTTTTGGTCTTTTTTTGTGCGATAAACACATTTACCTAGTAGCATGTTTTTTATTAATATTGCTTTTAGCACGTAGCATTTGTTTCAATCGATGACATGAGATAGTAATATATTTTTTCTTTTTCATTGGTTCTTGTAGTTTGTGCTCGTTGAGAAATGTTGTATTCTACTTTTCTTCTTTTGTTGTTTGAGTTATCTAACATGCTTCTATCGCTAGAAATACCTTCATTAATTGTTTTGTATGTTTGTTGAGGCATTGCCTTGTCTCTAATAAGACATTTCAAATTAGGTAGTGGTATACTTTTTTTACTTCCATTTGTTAATGATAATTTTGCATTTTTGTTGGTAGACATTTGTACATTTTTCAATGGTTTATATACTATTTTATTTGTTCTAATATCAAATATATCATATAAATTTTCTCCTTTTATAGAAAAAGGTATTGAAGTTGTTGTCTTTCCCATATCGAAAGACCATATGTGGATTTCAATTATCAATGTTCTTGCTAGGCATTGATAAACAAACAATCCACCCTCAATATTTCCTTCTTTATATGGTAATGCTAATTGTATAATGTAACCTTGCCAATTTACTATTTTTGGCACTTTTTTTATTACATCATTTCCAATATATTCATGAATGCATCTAATTACAAAAGAGTCATTTTGCATGATCGCGTTGCAAAATGTTTGTGCCACTATACGTCGCAAACGAAAAACATCATATTCATTATTATGCAATTGACAAAGTGTCTGAAAACAACTCTCACCATCTACATCTTCAGACATATGAACTTCATTAACTTGGTTTTCTTCAAGGTTAGAAGAGCCATTACATAGAAATGGCTCAAAATATCCAGCAAGTGCATTTTCATCATGAAATAATATGTCAAATGTGTCTTCAGACAAGTTTAAGTTGAAATGCAAGTAGCATTTTCCTTGGATCTTTGACCAAATTCTTATTGGTATTTTTAACCAATTTGATGCCCAATGTATGCAAAAGATGTCTCCCCATAGCCCGCTATGCTCTAGCGCTATGTCCATTGATGCCAATCTAGACATTTTGTCTAAGTAGACTTATGCGTCATTGACACTACGCATTTCCATTAATGAAAAACTATTTAGCTCAATTTGATAAGACGTTATTGCTTCTTTATCTTGTTTTTGCAAACAAGCCTTAAAGTATTCTATTGTACCTTCTCTAATTTATATTGATGTGTATCTAAAATCAAGTAGAGGTTGCAATGCATTGAATAGACAATCTCCTGTTAAGTATGCAAAGTTTTGCAAGCGAAATAAACCATGGATTTCGAGTACACTATCGATATTGATGATTGAGTTTGGGATGTTTGTTTTCATTTTTCATTTTTTTTCTAAGTCAACGATGTTTTTCCTACAATGTTTCATTATCCTAACTATTAATTTTCAAAGTATCAAAGTCACTAAAACATTAAGAGCAAAAGATGGTGAAAAAGAGAATTATATAAACCTATGTAGTAGTTACAATGTATAAGCCTATGGAGTAGTTACACTTTGGGGGAAACAGAGAATTATATAAGATAACTATATAAACTGTCAATATAAATTATATAAAATATTTTCAGTATGAACACTTCAAATGTGTGTGCTACTAAACATACCTGTAAGCATTGAAGGCTATAATTGTTTCCTTTAACAAAAAGTCTAATTGTTTTCAACGGAAAGTGATGATATGAGATGGTAACCTGCAAAATGTGTCAAAGATGCAATATTACACATGTTATATTTATATCTCCTCATTTAATACACTCTAACTATTAAGCTAATAGTATGATAGAAAGTTGTAAATTTCACTCTCTTTACCTAGGTTTAAGTTTAGACTTTTAATTATTAAAAAATCATATATATATATATATATATATTAAAATCAAATATTAAGTTTTCTAACATGTTGGTATATATTTTTTAAATGTATATGTTTTTACAATCTATTAAATCAAGATAAAATATTAATATATTAAAAATTTTAAAATTATAATATTTAAAAAACTTTATTAAATTTTATTTATTTCATATTTATATTTTCACAAAAATAAATTAACACAGATGGTTTGCCCCAATTAAATTTAGAAAGCCTATCATATATGAAACTCTACTGCCTGAAATCTTCATTCCTAGGTCTAAGTTATAACCGAACTAATACCAATGAAAACAATCGAAACCAAGAGCCATCGTCTTGAAAATAATCGAAACCAAGAGCCATCGTCTTTACTTTTTTGTTGTTTTGTTTTTCAAAATTTTGGGATTTGGCTATTGTTTTGTTTTTCAAAATTTTGGGATCTGGTTATTGAGCACACACTATTAGTCATCAACATTGTATTATGAAATATCACTTTAATTACCAAATTTCAAAGGCCACTGAATGTAGCCCACGAGACCATTATGTGCTTTGGGTGCCCAAGTATATCAAAGTTGATAAGATATTTTTCTATTGTATGTGGCATGCCAATTCCCAATAATATTAAATTCTACCAGCACGCAACAAATGATAAGTACACGAGGTAAGTTCTTAGGTGTCAAAAGGACCGTCGTTGTTCATCCAAATGTCTTTATGCGTGGTAGGTAAGAGATTATGTGTCATGATTGCTAAGTGATTGGTTGGATGGTAATGGAGATTTCCAAGGATAGGATCAATTGCTCAGCTATGGAATTTTTTAAGTAAGGATACAGGATTCAAATAAAGATGGTTGCACCAAGGTTTATCAATACAATGCCATATGAACGTGATGTTGCATATGAGAAGAGCAAGGTGAATCGTGGCGCTCACTCCAAGAGGCGAAGAAGATTGGTGGCAGACAGAATGCTCACTCACCATCTACAGTGACCCCACCCCAGCGAAACCCCACCTCAGGTTTTGTCGAGATTCTTCACTGCTCATAACAAGAAAATTATAAGCTCATTACCAAGGATGAGAGAATTGTGAAGGCTGATAACTGGTTAAAAGTGTACTCCCAACCAAAAGGACTTTGGATTTTCTAACTGGTTCAAAGAGTACTCCCAACCAAAAGGGTTTTGGTTAACTGGTTCAAAGGGCTTTGGATTTTCTATACCGATGTCAAACTGTGCAGTTTCCATTAAAGAGAATATAAAATAACATGGAGAATTCAAGAAACAGTCCAAATTTACAATAATAGAATCCATAATGTGTAATGGATGCTCATCAGGTGACCAGTACTGGCAAATCAAAGAACCCATAAATCTTCTTGGCATGGTTCTTTAAGGCTTACCGATGACCTACATCTTTCGTCGAGATTTGGAGCGCATTTATCTGTACTCTGAAACTTCATTGATACCTATTTAATGATGAAGTAATTACAAATCCAGAATTCAACGGATAAATTGAAAATTGTAGACCGATTTTCTCTGTGTATTCGTAGGGGTTTGGATTAGTTGGAGACAATGGCGGAAGGGTATTAAATAGAATTGCAATGGTAAGCTTCCCTGATTGGGAGATCGTTGGAGACTTTAAAAACTGAGAAAATATGTGGTGTGACTTGAATACAAAGCATTCACTCATTGTACAGGTTCTCTTGAGCGATATATGGCACCAAACATAACGTGCTTCACCTCCATAAAAAAGTTTAATGGATGCCAAGTTCTACTTCCATCCATATATATTATATATCTCCTTGAATGCGTGCTACTATTTGTGTCCAATATTTATCACAGGCCTCCAAATCTTCCTTTAAACCTAGCTTACTCTTGCTGGAATAATGAATTTTTCAATAATATGTTATCAAATTAGACAACTCCCCTCACTAGCTCCAACTAGCTCTCGATTCTAACTTCAGAGACGATTTTATAATAAAAAAATAAATTACCTTTTTTTGAATAGTCTCTTGTTTCCATGTTTCAATTCCTTTGAAAATTGCTTTGGTAGATGTACATGTTATTTGCGAGAATCTAATTAAGCCTAACACCAAGTTGTGTAGATTTATGCCATAAATGCAATGAATGAAAAATCCAGCTCTGGACAATTTGTTGTTGCAAAATTAAGCTAAACGCAGTTGCATTTGAAATAAAGGAGTTATATGCCCTAGGACGGATTCGTTACCTAGGAATAATATTATGAGCAAAATGGTGACCATCCAGTCAGCAATAATAACATTACAAGCAACTCAAATGCTAATCCCCAACATAAGCATGGGTTGGAAAAGCATGGTCGGATCATAATCAATGATAGGCAAGTCAAGTGTGGGATGTTTTAGCTTAAGATTATATTAAACTGTGGATCCTGCTGCTCCCATAATCATACCTGACACAAGAAAGATAAAAAAAAGCACAAATATTTCATTTTAAAACTTCAAAATCCTAAATTAGAGTCTAATGCATACAAATTGATCTGCAATTAAATTTAAAAACCCAAATTCAAAAACTTGTCTTCTTACACTTGGATATGGCTATTAAGGACTTGGGATCAAATCCAATGATCATATTGAGCATAGGAACAAAGATTCCGCCACCACCAACACCTCCAACACCTCCAACGCTACCAACATCTGCTCCAAAAAACCCCACTATTGAGCCGAAATTTCATTGCCTGAGCAACCAACCAAATATAAAAGTTCAGATATCGGTCATACTTCAAACAGCCTAATACAGTTAAGAGGATCAATGTGTTCAAACAAACTACTTGAATTGAAAGAGGTTATAAACAAGTTGCATGATCTGTTTATCTATGCCCAGCTAAAAAAAATTGCAATATTAATACATTATATCATACTGTGTTTACATAGCTTTGGAAATTTATAATTTTCAAACATTACTACAATTTTTTTTGTCATGATCGAGAACATGGTTTGGCACTTAGCAGTGGTTAGTTCCCACTCATCTGAATAACAATCTAAATCAAAATAAATGTAAATAAAATTATAACAAAATATTAAAAAAAAACAAAAACAAAAAACAAAACAGAGCTTAAAACAAAGATAATTTCCAAATCAGATACACAAAAATCCACAGCATCAGCCAGCGAGCCCAATGAATTATATAATTAGTTGTTTTCATATCCATATCTGTATGAAAATTCCGTCATTGTTTTGTGCTTCAAACAGCTTCAGCATATCAAGTATTCAGATGCATACTAACTATATATTTTAAAGATGCTATTATTAAGTAGCTTGATCTTTCTTCTGAATTCAACCGAAAGAAATTGCAATAGTTGTTCATTGCTTATCCAATGGAAAATAAATACATTCTTGTGGACTTCCAAAATGCTCTAGAATGAGAAGGCTTTTGTCATTAAATTCTTTAACCAAGCAAAAATAATAATAAAAAATCTAGTTGAATCCAATGGCTCTACAATAAGGAACTTACCGGCCAAACATGATGATAAGATATTATGGTGGGTCGCCAAAAAAATTCCCCGATACTGGATTTGAGCATACGATGTTTAAACGGGCCACCTTCCATAGGATCTACAGTTTTCTCCCAACTTTCAGTCGAAACGTTGTCCCCACCCAGAAAACTTCTTTGTGCCGAACCTAAAGTAACGGCCACGAGGAGTCCAAATACAGCAATCGTCACGGCTACAAACAACGATTTTCCCCTGCCACTGGCCATATTTGATTAGCTAAAATCTAAAATTTGCAAACTCTCTAGAAGCAGTTCCCCCAAAACAGATTCTTCAGGGCCAAAAAGCAGATTGTTTACACGGTTTGCTGGCTAACAAGCAAATTTTGTTTATGAACATTTGCATAAGCTTCCAGAATTTGCATCTTTGCCGGTAATAAGAACAAATACTATAAATGCCCCTCTGCAAACCGAGTTCTTTAATAGAAAATCACAAAACTTGGGCGGATGACAAAAATCTAATCAAGTTCTGGACAGAAAAACCAGAAACATTGTCGGAAAAGGTTTAAACGGGATGAGTTATTGCTATTTTAAGCAGATTTGCCGAAACTTTGATCAAATTCGGTTACAGTTTCAGTATTGTGAACAAAATTCCTCCATAGCTCTGTTGTAAAACGTCACAAAGTTGTCAGCCTCGACTTAGCTCAAATTTAGCTCAAAATGCCTCTAATTTAGCTCAAATTCAACTCTAAGGGACGAGAACTCACAATTAGCTTTGCCAGGAACGGTTGCTGCAGTAGGCATTTAAGAGAAACATATATGGATCCTTATCCTTAAATTTTATTAAACCATATGTGTCATTGCATACGCATTCATGGCATGGGTGGGCATTGGCTGCCACACCGATTAATAATTCTATCTCCGCCTCTGCAGAATTAAATGAATTAATCAATCACCACTTCTAACTAATTCCAATCAATGAATCCATCACCATACCATCCTATACAAAATTTATTAAGACTAAGCTCCTATCGTTCTAATTCATACTGATTCATAATCACCACTTCTAACTAATTCCAATCAATGAATCCATCACCATACCATCCTATACATAATTTATTAAGACTAAGCTTCTATCATTCTAATTCATACTGATTCATTGCACAGCCTGACTAACTGAATTTATGCTTCAATTGGATCGTCAATGCTCTCTCCACATGGATCCATGGAGCTGATTATATTACTAGCAACAACCACATTAAATTAATTAATGTGTCTATGATACGTCGATAGGTGTAAATTTAAGCACATACTATAGAGAGAAACATTAATATAAAAAGTATGTGCCTAAATTTACGCCTATCGACGTATTCAGACACATTAATTAATTTAATGTGGTTGTTGCTAGTAACGGGTGAGCCCATGGACATATCTAGAAAATAGTAAT
>LPNX011004876.1:11950-22111 GCA_001517045.1 Pseudotsuga menziesii | reverse complement strand
TACAATGTTTGTACTGAAATGTTTTCGTAGACTCGAATACTGCAACAATTGTTTAATTGATGTGTATTTAATGTGAAACTGAATAATTTTCTAAGCAATTTCAGTTCCATATATTTTATGATTTGTGATATTTATGAAAAAAATAAAACTCTTCAATGAATACAAAAAGTAACAATTTCAATAATATAGTAAGCATTGCATCCATGAATATGATGTAAATGAGTGAATGGATAGCTAAAATCACGAAATCTTGGATTTTAATTGCGACAATTACATATATTATTTAAATTGTTACTTGAGAAAGTGAAATATTGTATTGATTATTTAAATTGTTACTTGAGAAAGTGAAATATTGTATTGATTATTTAAATTGTTATTTGAGCAATTGAAATATGCAATTGTTGAAAAACCTTTTACGTTACGTCAACTTAGTACAGAAAGTCATTGTAAATTACGATACCGTTAGTTATGGAATTTCTTTGTTATTTCAAGTGTAAAAAAATGTTCTTTAATGTGCAATGTTTGTTCCCATACTGAGTTCAGATCGAATGCTTTGTTTATTCATTTGTTGATAACGCAATCTCTGTGTGACTGTATTGGAGATTATTGGTTTAATTAGAATGTTTACATTTTAACAGCATTATTTTTATTAATATAGAAGGACACGAGATCATATATTAGTGTAACTATCAACACAATTGATAAAATACTTTTAGTGTATGAGGGAAATATATGTAATATTAGTTGTACTATTTAAAAGATGTAAAATATAGTTTCCATTAAATTCTCGATATAGCCAATAAATTTTGATGTTATACAGTACATAAATTTGTTTATTTTAGATCAATAGAAATAAAAATATTGATTTGAAGAAAAAACTCAAACATAGCTACTCGAAATTTCCATATCCTTTATAAAAAGCTCCATGGAATGAAGCCATGTTTTATTTAAAACCAGAACATACCAAAATTTGCACATAGTGCAAAAACTAAAACATAGTTTTGTTTACAAAGACTCATAAACCTATTGAATTACATGCCAAAATCCTACAGGTACTGAAACAATGTCGGAGGGAATGGGAGAAAATCATTGAATAAAACCATGCTTGGAGTTAGAGGAAAGAAATTCTTATACATGATAATGTTACTGCATTGATTGTTTACTGGCAATGGTAGATGGTGATTTGGAAGTGATGATCTTTCATCAACTGCTAAATGAGTAACACTGCAATTTTCCAAATCATAGTATATGAATGGAATTTCAGCATTCTTGCACATCAATATAGACTTTCCAACTGCTAGAAATGGTAGATAGTCTGAACAACGTATATTTATATTTCTTGTCATACCTTGTAAAAGGGTCCATCTTAACCTCTACCGTCCTCGAAATGACTATCTGTTTGTTGAACGCAATTTTGACCACGTTTGAAATCTTGGATTTCATCTATGCACCATATACTTGTAAAACCATCATTCACAAGACATATCAATCGCTTGCAGTGTAAGGTCAGACACAGAGATCGTTTCCTATGTCCTGTGTAAACTGAATGCATACCCCATATATTCATTTCAATGTTCAGCGAGTACATTCTGTACACATATGAGGCACCTTCTTCAGAAGTTATTTTCACATGCAACCAATAAATTTTTCCTTTATAAAAAACAACATCTTTAGGAGCAGTAGGTTCACCATCAGCACCAATTGTTTCTCTCCAAACTCTTTGGACATTGATGTAGATAAAAAATTTAGGACCATGTTCAGTACGCTTATGACGTACAAGTATCCATCCATGTTTTTGTTGACCAGTGTTTCCTATCAGAGAAAAGAAACCATAGTCTCCTATATCAATAATTCCTATATTTGAGAAACGCTTTATGAATGGATTTGCGATGTAATAATCCTTATGCCCTCGTACAGGACAATATTTTGAGAGCAAAATGATTGAACCAACTGTACATTGAATCGTATATCTATATTCTGGATGAGGGACATGCAACAAGGATGTATGTCCTGTACGATTGATAAACTTATATGCAAAATGGTTTTGATGTTGTCCCAATAGTTCAATTAAAAGGCCAGTTTCTGTTATATTGTTATTTTTCCAAGCGCTAACAAAAGATGGCCTGGACAATAGCTCTTCACAATGTTTAGAGATTGATCGCAAACGAACCAATGTTGAAAATGGCACCCATAGGAGAATCATCTCTAGAAACTCGAGTGGGAGTAAACTCCAAATGCTCGGATCCATTTGCAATTAACTAAACAAAAACATTAAAAATACATAGTTATTACCAATAGAAACACAATAAATTATAAAAATAATTTCTTTGCATAACACAGTCATAGTAGAACATAACCATGAACCAATGTCACAAGACACCATAAGCACCAATGAACATCAGAATCCAAGATAACCCTTCCTCGATTTCAGAATGCAAAAAGAAATTCAAAATAAAAATAAACCCAACTACTACAAAACAATTTAATTATTGGCATCATGTAACAAAAATCTAGCAACCAACATTACCATATTGCAACAGAAACATAACAAATCATAATTTTTT
Organism: Pseudotsuga menziesii; assembly: GCA_001517045.1. NCBI lineage: Eukaryota > Viridiplantae > Streptophyta > Pinopsida > Pinales > Pinaceae > Pseudotsuga > Pseudotsuga menziesii. The sequence goes on along the minus strand of LPNX011004876.1, from coordinate 19,547 downwards.
TTCTTTGAACGAACACACAAAGCTATTGAAACTACTTATAAAAAACATTAAAAATACATAGTTATTACCAACCGAAACATAATAAATTATAAAAATAATTTCTTTGCATAACATAGACATAGTAGAACATAACCATGAAGCAATGTCAGAAGACACCATAGGCACCAATGAACATCAGAATCCAAGATAACCCTTCATCGATTTCAGAATGCAAAAATAAATTCAAAATAAAAGTGAACCCAACTACTACAAAACAATTGAATTAATGGAATCATGTAACAAAAATCCAGCAACCAACATTACCATATTGCAACATAAACATAACAAACCATTAAAATAATTTCTTTGAATGAACACACAAAGCTATTTAAACTACATATAAATAAGATATAGGTTGACAACATATTATTTAGGAACAAATCAAAATTCAAAATAGTATTAAAACTTATAAAATATCTTCAACACATATACATAACTGCATGTAACCATAGAGTGAATAAACACAATGATGATGATGAGAGTCGCTGAACACTCTCACTATTTTTTCATATGTAGATGATCATGAGAGTGGTTGAACAATCTTCTTATTTTCTTGGCATGACACCACGGATTTTCTTTGCTTTTTTTTTTTTAGTATTTTTTTTGGTTTTCTTGCCAAGATCACGAATTCCGTTCTTCACCAATCTGTGGTTAGGCTCATATTTTATTGCATCCTCAAGCTTGTCATATACCAACCCAAAACTTGACGATCTTTGTCCATATGTATGAAAAACCGTAAATAAATATTTGTTGTGTACCGGTAATGCCAAATTTATTCCCTATCTCCTTTTGAATTTCTGGTTTGGAAAGGTTTCCTCTTCTAGGATGTAGAATATGTATATGAAATCGATGTCTCAACCTTGGTTCGTCTATGAGGTGTCTGATGCATACCGTTGGACAATGTTTGATTTTTTTTACATCCATTTTTTTTGGATTTGACGCAAAGATTTGGAAAATAAAAACATATATGGTTTTATGAATTTGAACATAATGATAACCAAATAATACAATAAACAACATTGGAGGAAATGTGGCATAAGCACTAAAATTGTAAGGTATCGATAATAATTAAATTACACAATATAAGAAAATGTAAGTTGCATAAAATGGTAACATGCATGGTCATGGTTATATATGTTAAAATCATTGGCATGTCATCTCGTAATCTATCATTTCAATCGATAAAACTGAATTTAAAAAAATTAGAATTACCTGTGAGGATATTATGAAAAAAATAGATAACTAACTATATAGTTACTCTTTCAACACATACAGAAAGAATATGAAGAACAAAAAATAATGGTTGCCACTATATTTTTATGTCATAATACAGCTTAACAAATGCTTGTAAATTGAATTGTAATTGAACATACTGAAAAAGTGTATGTTGACATATAGGGAAATTTTTTTTTCTCGACAACTATATGAAAAGAAAATGAATAAAAAGAGATTAAACCTACTTTGTTTGTAATTTGGTTTTCTCTCTTGCAATCTATATTTCTTACTGCCAATTAAAATAATAACAATGAAACATGTCAATATAAATATCTATACAATAAACAATCAAGTTACCTAATAACCTAATAGTTGTGATCTTTAAGCTGAAATGGATTCCAACCGTTGTTCTTCTTTCTTCCTGATTGTAGCATATGCACTTTTGGCCATCTTTGAATACCTTTCAAATGTAAACGGGGGATATATTTGTAACCCATCAATAGATTTTACCCTTGAAATTGCTTTGAAAGTTAAACCTTGCCTCTCAGCGATACCGATATCGATGGTTGCCCTTTGTAAAGTCAAACCTTGCAATTTGTGTATGGTAAGAGCCCAATCCATACGCAATGGGATTTGCTTGCGATTTCCTCTAACAACAGGTGCTATTGGAACAATTTTGGGATATCTGATGTCCCATGGTAAACCAATGTAATCATCAAAAGAGACTGTAGCATACATTGGCAGTTGTGGTGGTTTGGATCCATCAGAGAAAAAAATGTTTTGAACTGTCCCAAGTGCTCCATTTACCAACCCTGCTTCCACCCACAAGTTACACGTCAACATCACTCGCTGACCAGGACATAAAAGCACCTCTTGTTGAAGCTGGTCATCATCAGTGTCAATAAAATCTCTATTCTTCGTATGTTCAGCAACGCATCGTGCTATAGGAATTCCAAGTGACTTTAGCATACATCGATTATGTACATTTACCAAGGTGTTTGTACGAAACAAATGGATTTCTGAATTGAAAGTATTACTTTCAGTACCATCCATATTTGCATCTGTTCATGACATTAAAAGATTCCAATCATCCACTGTTGGGTTTGCATTTATGATGTTGGTTAGCAACCTCTTAAATTTGACTTGATTTGGATCTGTGCCTTGTTGACGAAATACCGTGTCCAATGTAACAACCTTTGTGAAATATTTCCATAAGACCTTGCCAGCCGTGTTTCCTACGTACAATGGTTTATCTCTGACAGGAGACAACTGCCCAAGATCTCCAACAAGAATCAATGATCTCCCACCAAAAGGAACTGACCTTTTTTCCGAAAATGCCTCCCAAAGACGTGAATCAATTTGTATGAACAACCTTGGCCCAATGAAACTCATTTCATCAATTAAAATGTGTGTAACATATCGCATTTCTTCTTGCAATACAGAAAGTGACTGACCCTGTAAATATTTGAAGTCTTTAATAGGGATTTTGAGGGCTAAGTGAATTGTTTTGGCTCGTATGTTGAAGGCAGCTACTCCTGTAGGTGCTAGCAATAGCAGAGGGATTTTTCCATTTATGGAATACATTGAAAATTCATGTCCAATACAATGTATAAGGTAAGACTTTCCTGTCCCTGCAGTTCCTTGAATTATCATCTTCAACGGGTCTGCATTAGGTCCTTCATGGAAATGTTCAATAACAGTTTCAAAACAAAGACGTTGCTTATCAGAAAATGAGGATGGAGAAGCTGACCTAGAATGTGAGAGATCTGGTATTGGTCCTCTTGAGCATGCATTTTTTATGAAATATGTTGGGTCCTCTAAGTTTCTATTTGAACCTGTAGTACTATTCCATGCATGGATCAAGTCAAAGTCTCTGCGACCAAGAGTATCAATGTATGAAACTTGAATAGTAGTGGGAGGAACAAGACGTGACAACATCTCCCACTCGTCCATGTCATTCTCATGAACCACTTCATCTTGATGTGTATCGTCATCTTCTTCATTGGTATCTGGTCCCAAAGGTATCCTATTGACATGCCAAGATCGATATCTAAGCATCCTCCAATTCTGAATAATAATTTCTGTGCGGACTCCAATATCAATCTGAATGTTTCTGAATGGTTTATAGAGAATTAATTCACTGAGGCAAAATGACTCAAAGGAATTTGAATTGCTGTTAGGAACCTCACAGAACCATGGCCATACACGAACTATCGCAGGTGTATCTCTTGGATTCCACGGTTCTCTCTGACGTCGACCACTAAAAGACCACGATCGTGTAGTTTCAATTAAAGATAAGTGCTCCAGAAATGGAGTTCTGTTTTGGTAGTGCTCTAGAAACCCAGACCCTGTTGGGAATTTGTTGTTATTTGAGTCGGAAGAAACTCTTTTGAATATTTTTCTGCCAAAATTAATCGAAACAAAGCTACGACTAGAAATAACAAGAGGAAGCTTTAACAACATATGACAGGTTTCCTGTGCTCCTATATCTCTTTCCACAATTGTTTCAGCAAGAAAATTTTTATATGCACATATAGAGGGAATGTCAGAGTCAGGGACATTGGAAATTCTTGTCAACATTTCTTGATAGCTTTCTGATCTTCTCTCTGATTTTGAAGCATACTTTGCAATGCATTTCAAAACTACATGACGTGAAATAACCAGCTGGCAATCAACATTGGCACACCATATTGAAAGAAGAGGAATGTTATGAACATTTAACCTCTCGTCGTTGCGAGCATATTCATATTTTTTGTGTCCTTTGTCATTGACAAATATTTTCGACTAGTCTTGAAGTTCCCATGGTGCATTGTATCGGCACATGTAGGAGGAACTTTTTTTCGTAAACATGAATGAACACTGCATCTTGTGTGGCGTTGCACTCGATTCGCTAGTTGCTCATAATCATCAAGGGGATTTGTATTGAATATTTCACTGGTATCCAATAAGCAAGGACCTTCCTCTAGAGGTCGATGAATAGATATATTCCTGTGGTGAGCATCACGAGGATTCCATGCTATTACATAATTGTCAAAGTATTGTCTTGCTGCATCAACTCTTATCGTGTCTTTCCAATCTAGTTGTTCCATGTCTAGTGCACCTTCTAACCACAGAAAGCCATGGATATGTGCTGATCCCCTATGTTTCCATTCATACCTATGAAACTCATCATGTTTCAATAATATTAGCTTGCAACAAAATTTCAAGTAATAATCTAACATGTTAGATTAAAAAACAGAATAAGGAAACGACTTACCTGTACCAGTAGTCTTTAGCATGAAGGTATTTCACAATGATTTCGTCACGGAATATACTGAAACGTTCATGCATATACTTTGCAACAATATGTGGATAGTTTATAACATTATCAGTTATCCATCTATTTCTGTTTTGCGTAGATACAGGTGCAGAATTGGGCATAACTTTATGTAGGTCTGGCCACTTGGTATCAGCTGCACTCAATGTGAAAAAAAAAGTTGGGAAACCGAGTTGTGATATCATTTCAGTAATCTCACTATGGCATATGTTCCAGTATGCCTTTTTTCCTCTAAGACATGAACCAAAACGCATCAATCGTTCGGCTAATTTGGTGTCAGGGACTTCAATGAGCTCCTTACGTAAATCTTCAATTGTGGTAGGTATGCCATCTTCAATGTTTTTTTTCATGAATACAGTAGCTGTTCCTTGGATTCGATGTCTCATTATCATGTTCAATACAAAATACCGAAACCTTGGATGTTTTCCAAACCTTTTATCACAATATTTAATTAGGTGCAACCCATACTCATGTAAGCGGACATCCTTCAAACGTGGTTGCAACCAATCAGCAGTGCCGGTGGGAAACAATGTTGGAAATTCCATGTCAAACAAACCTTCTGTGGTGTATTCATTTATTGGAGACAAACCAATCTCTGGCCATTCCATATCTAAATCTGACAAAGAAGATTATTTGTTAACAAAGTTTCGTATCTCTTCTATCTCTCTTTGCGCATTTGGCATTCTTGCTGTAAAGGATGAAGGATGAGTTTTGAGTCGATGAGTTCCAAATCTATCAATGTCTCATCAATATCTTTTGAGTCAGCTATGTCAGATTTGATATAATGCAATTTAGAGGAGACATCTATTGGATGGTCTGGGAGACATAGGACTGATTCTGGATCAACTTCAACATCTCGGTAATATTTGTCCATCCGTATTTTGTAATGCAATGCATCCATTACTTGCAACCTACTAACAATGCAATCATAGTGCTTGGATGGAGGCCCTTCTCTTCTGACAATTAATATGTCTAGGTCTTCTATTTGATGAGGAAGTCTCTTAACAATTGAAACGATATCTTGCGGGAAGCTAATTGTATGGCCACTGTATTTATATTGACCTCCATGTGCATGTGTGACCTGTAGTATTGGATTCACTTGTGCTATTAGCATTTCTTCAACCTGTGTCAAAACTGATAAAACAGGAGGTTTTTTGCCAGGATTCATGTTGTTATCTTGAGAGAAATGATGGATACCATGCTCTTGCCTACATCTCACACAAATAGGTCCTTGATCTCATCTGAAAACTTTCATTCTAGGGTATGATTCATGACAAACATTACACATTTGCACAATTGGCAATTTATCAATTTGGGCACGAAATGCTTGATGGAAAGAGGACATTTGTTGGAAAAACTCAACCATGTTTCTTGATGTATGTATATTTAAACTTGGATCTTGAGCATGGACGTTAGCATTCAATGTGGAGTGAGACGAGACATGCCGACATCTCTCTCCTCTGTTGTTGCGACGATGTAGATTCCTGACTTGCCTTCATCGAGTACCATCGCCTGAAACCTGACCTAGATGGTTGTCATCATGAAAATTATAATGAAGGTTGGTTGCCATCATATTGTTGAGATGAGTTGGGTTTTGAATGTTGTGTCCTTGACGATCCTTGGCGCTATTATCCTGAAAAGTGAAAATGTCATTGTTAAATATTATGTCAAATCTTCTGGTAAGATCGAAATATGGAACTTGCGTACGAATAGGCTGAGTAAGACCTTTGATGTTCCAAGAGAAATAGTCCTTTGTGCATCTCCACTTGGTCTACTGATCATGATCTAGTTCTGAATTATTGCTTGATCATTCATAGGTGCAGAATTGTTTTCCCGATTGAAGTCCATGTTCTTCGGTTGGCTACACACAACATAATTTTGATCGACATTTTGTAGAGAGTCATCGTCACCAGAAGAGGGAATGACATTGATGTTAAATTTTTCATATGCTTAGCTAAGACATCAGTATTTCATTTTCATGACAAAAGCATATAAACAGGATCACTGAAAGATAGACAAGCACAACCATAAAAAAGGAACACAAAGATTTATCCTGGGAAAACCCTAAAGGGAAAAACCTAGCAAAAGCTTCCTCAATATAGATGCCCCAAAAAGATAAAAGATAAAACCAGCAAGGAGATCAAAGCCCGATCCTCCTCCTTCTCCAACTACTTCTCTTCTCCACTAATGCGCTACAAGTGAGAGTGTGTGTGTCTCAAATGAGGAGGACTACACCTTTATTTATATTCATCCATTCACTTAAGTTAACTCATTTTACATGTAGGCTGAAGTTAAATCATGTAGGCTCGAGTTACACATGTAGGCTCAAGTAACCACGTCACTGGGGTGCTGATGACCCACCTTTACAATTAGAGGGGACTACCTCATGACTCTTATTAGTTCTTCCGATTAGGAGCATCGGGGTACAATGTAATACAAGTGGTTCTCCCGGTAGGACCATCGGGGACCACAAAAAGATACATATAGAATATTCTTTGAAGTTACAATATTTCAACACTCCCCCTTAATGAGAAGGGTATTCTACAGCAACATCAACAACAACAAGAGTAAATATAGAGGACATCATTAACATCAGCAGGGTAACACATCTATAAATCATTGGAATCTTTTCAACATCATGTAGTCTTCATCTTCAATCTTCAGTCTTCATCATCAGCAACATCTTCAGTCTTTGATCAGCAACATCTTCAGCATTTTGATCTTTCAATTAGCAACGACATCTTTAGCACTTGGACCTTTCGATCAGCAACATCTTCAGTACTTTGACTGTTCAATCAGCAACAACATCTTCAGCATTTTGACTTTTCGATCAGCGACATCTTCAGCACTTTGACTTTTCGATCAGCAACAACATCTTCAGCATTTTGACCTTTCGATCAGCAACATCTTCAGCACTTTGAATTTTCGATCAGCAACAACATCTTCAGCACCTTGACTTTTCGATCAGCAACAACATCTTCAGTACTTTGACCTCTCGATCAGCAATATCATCATTAACACTTTTCC
>LPNX011004876.1:839-11818 GCA_001517045.1 Pseudotsuga menziesii | reverse complement strand
TCGATCAGAAACATCATCAACATAGAAACATCATCATCATACTCTGATCTTTCGATCAGAGACATCATCAACATACTCTGATCTTTCGATCAGAAACATCATCATCATACTCTAATCTTTCAATCAGAAACATCATAATCATAGTGCGTCAGCATCATACTCTGATATTTAGATCAGTACGTCATCATCATCATACTTTGATCTTTCGAACAGTATGTCATCATCATCATAGTCTGATCTTTCGATCAGTACGGCATCATCATCATCAGCAACAACCTGCAATCCAGAACTCAAAGACAAAAAGTCTTTGAATCATTTTTGGACTTAAAGTCCAGGGATGATACAATCCCACCACATTCTCGACAACCAAAGTTACTAGATTGATTACAGGAGAATTAGTCCCTATCACTTTAGGACTAAGTCCAAGGACGATGCAATCTTACCACATTCTCAAAGACCGAAGCCATCGGATTGATTACAGGAGAATCCGTCCCTATCACTTTAGGACTATGTCCAAGGATGATGCAATCCTACCACATTCTCGAGGACCGAAGCCACCGGATTGATTACGGGAGAATCAATCCCTATCACTTTAGGACTATGTCCAAGGATGATGCAATCCTACCACATTCTCGAGGACCGAAGCCACCGGATTGATTATGGGAGAATCAGTCCCTATCACTTTAGGACTATGTCCAAGGATGATGCAATCCTACCACATTCTTGAGGACTGAAGCCATCGGATTGATTATGGGAGAATCAGTCCCTATCACTTTAGGATGATGTCCAAGGATGATGCAATCCTACCACATTCTCGAGGACCGAGGTCACTGGATCTATTATGGACAGATGTCCTGGGATGATACAATCCTTCTTCATTCTCAAAGACCGAGGTCTCCGGATCACTTTAGGGCAAGTGCCCAAGGATGATACAATCCCACCACATTCTCGAGGACCGAGGTCCCTGGATCTATTATGAACAGATTCCCAGGATGATACAATCCCTCTTCATTCTCTAAGACTGAGGTCTTCAGATCACTTTAGGGCAAGTTCCCAGGGATGATACAATCCCACTGCAGCATCACTACTCCCCCTTTCGAGGAAGGTCTTTCCGAACAACACCAAGCTTGTCTCGAAAGTGTTCAAACTCTACTCGAGGCAGAGGCTTCATCAGTACATCATCATCCAAACCATCATCATTCTCATCTTCAGTATCTGAATACTGATCTATCACCATCTGTATCTCCAGTATGCGAATACTAAAAGAATCATCATCTATATCTTCAGTATAGAAATACTGAAAGCATCATCATCTCTATATTTAGTATAGAAATACGGAATCACCATCATCTATATCTACAGTATGTAAATACTGAAATATCATCTATATCTTCAGTATGGGAATACTGAAATCATCATCGTCTATATCTTCAGTATGGGAATGCTGAAACATCATCATCTCTATATTCAGTATAGAAATACCGAATCACCATCATCTGCATCTACAGTATCATCATCTGCATCTTATCTTGTATGTAGAAATACTGGATTTCTATGTGTTACGTCGGAACATAGGGTTCTTTGTCAACACAACTATGGTTATTACATAGAATCATTGTAGTATCCATCTTCAGGTCAAAGAGACCTGATATCAGCTTTTGAAGCCATATGGATTCACAACTTAGTAGAGAAATCTGCTATGGATTCTGCTTCAACCGTGCTAAGAGAAACACTGGACTGTTTCCTGCTAAACCATGAACTCATAGCAGACTTCAAACAAAAGCATCTACCTGGTGTGCTTTTCCTATCTGAGACACTTCCAGCCCAATCTGCATCTGTGTAGCCATACAATCTATACTCATGGCTACCATCATAGTATAGACCAAAGTCTATAGTCCCTTTCAGATATCTCATCACATGTTTTGCAGCTACTAGGTGAACCCGTCTTGGTTGAACAAGATATTGAATTAAGGTGTTCACAGCAAAACAAATGTCTGGTTTGGTATTTGTTAAGTACATCAATGACCTAATGATCTATCTGTAGTGAGTCATATCCACTAACTCTAATGAGTCATCAACTAACAGCTTCAGGATGGAGTCCATGGGTGTGGCCATGACTTTGCATTCCAACATATTGAATCTCTTCAATATCTCTATACTTTCCCTGGTTGAGAAATATTCCTTCTGAAATTTGCCATACTCCCAGACCTAGGAAATAATGCATTAACCCAAGGTCTTTCATCTCAAATTATTTTGCTAGTTTCTTCTTACTTTCCATGATCTGTTTCTCATTCCCTGTCAAGAATAAGTCATCCACATATAGTAATAGAATGACAGGTTCATCTTCTACAACCTTGTATAAAAGGTTAGGATCGACTTTACTCTTGGCAAAGCCCATGCTCATCAGGAAACTATCTATTCTTCCATACCAAGCTCTGGGAGCTTGCTTTAGGCCATAGAGGGCCTTCTTCAACTTGCATGCTTGATTCCATCTGTCTTCAACTTCAAATCCTCGTGACTATTCGATGTAAAACTCTTCCTCAATCATACCATTAAGGAAGGCTTGTATTTACTTCATCATGGAAGAAACTACCATGATAGTTTTGAAGGAAGTGTACCTTGCTTCCTGGAGTAAGTGTCTATTCAGAATTAACTCCCTCTTTCTGATAGAAACCTCTAGCCACAAGTCTTACCTTACTTCTATCAGCAACATATCTTATCTTGCAAGTCCATTTGGAAGATGCCACATTCTTGCTTTTTGGTTTGAGTACTATATCCCAAACATCATTCTAGTATCATAACATCTTCTATGAGTTTGTCTTCTCAGGTCATCAACATATCCTAGTCTTCTGCATTCAACCTTGAAGGTTGGAACCCACTTTACTCTTGGTAAAGTCTCGATCCATCACGAAGCTATCCATCATGTCATACCATGTCGAACTCAGATATAATTTTCTATAGTCACGCCCCCTGAAGTGGAGTATCATCTTCCCTTTTCATTCTGTACAGGTGGTTCTATGCTTGATATATACTGGTCAATAGAGTATGTCATGTCATAGGCTATTCTTTCTGAGGAAAATCATGAACCTTGATTTGTACACTTGTTCTTGTAGATCCATATGGAAGATACTACGTACTTCCCTTTATGTCTCGAAATCATATCGTATACATCATTCCCCATGATCAACTGTTATTTTTTTTATTTTTTATCATAGCTTCTTTCATAGCATTCTTTTCTTCATCTTGATTTATCTCTTGTACCCATGGTGGTATTCATCCTTCAAGTTGGATCTACCGCTTTCTGAAGCTCTTTCTTTCGTCGTGGTGTCTCTAACCCTGGGAGCTTCAGATTCATGTTTATTGGAGTGAATCTTGAATTGTCATCACTTGTTCTTTGGAACAAGTCTCATCCTTATTTTCTTGTAGGAGGTTGTACAAGACCTTTCCTATAATTCAAATGCACCAGTTGCATGGTTATAACTATTTCATAAAACATTTGCATAACGACAAATTCTTATGCATCATGCAACTGTTTAGTCAATACAACATTCATCCATATCTCACATAAAATTTCTAGATGCCTTCCATCTCTACCATGACATTATTGATATTGTGCACTAATCCAATATGTCAGCAAGGAGGTTTGATAAGTAGCAATGGAGAGTTGTATAGCACCATGAGCTACTTACCCATCACATGCATATTAGTAGTATACAGTCATTAATGCAAACAATCTATCATGCATAACACATCAACTGAATATAATCAAATGTATAACAAAACAATATCATGAAATGACAATTGAATACTTATCTTTTATTTGTTTTGTGGGTAGACTCCAACTTGATCATTCTGCTTTATCATCTTCTTCATTCATGAAATCATCATTTCTTATCCAAATGACAAGAATTGAGTTCTTCATATTCCTCATCGCTTGAGGGATCTTCTTTGAATGGTGAGAGCTTGATCTTCAATTGCTCCCATCTTCTTCTTCTCTTCTTATGAGTCGAGCTGAAAGAAAATACTTCCTTCTGGAATACATTCTTTGCATGAATCCCATGATCCTGGGAGGCCATTCAAGGTGGCTATCACCACTTCTGCATTCTCCACTTCTTCTTCTACTGCTTCAAGTTGTTCTGCATTCTGGATCTTCACATTCTTCAACTGTTTTCTCAAAGCCATATTCTGATTTAAGTTCTTATCTTCAAATAGCTTGATCAAGGAATCAAACATATTTAGTGTATTTAGGGAAGACACTTGTGGTACAAGTTGATCTGTGATTGAATCAACAATGATCTTCTTGGCCTTGATCAAGTTCTTCTTGTGTAAGGCTTTGAGCCTCATCTCCGTATGGACCTGGAACCTCTCTACTTATGTAGGTGTCCAATTCATTTTATTTAGAGAGATCAAATACTTCCATGATTGAAAGTTGTCAACTTTACCAAGCTTATCATCAAGCTGATGTGATAGATCACTTTGAAATGAGAACCTCAAATGCAAATAGCAAAAGATTAGATCTTACCGATTTGAGGTGTCCGTCCTGCTTCAAGAGCTAGCTGATTTAGGGTTTGTCAGAGAAACCCTAATTTTCAAAACTTGGAATATTTAAGATATTATTGGATATAAATATAGATCTTTTCAAATGGAGTTGTCTAATGTAATCCTTTTCTGAAAACAGTGGAGGGAAGCTCTCGGAACAGGAAGCCCTAGTTTTCCAATTTCTTCTGTAGAAATGCATGTCACTATTTCTATGATATATCCGAAATTATTGCTCCTATGTGTCTGAAATTTCGCACTAAGGTAACCTTGCATGTCACTGATCCAACACCATAGGTTTCATTAGAATTGGTTTCACCAATTGGGATTTATGATCATTTTCCCACGGTGACCTGTTACAGGACTGTTCAGAACAACGAAAGTTGTATGGAATGCCATGTGTCACTGTTTCATCTTATGGTTCTGAAATTCGGACCACAGAAAGTATAGTCCATGATATTTCTGGAACAGCTTCAGGAATTCAATTTGGACCTCTGTAGCCCAAGCTATAGCAATGTTCCCCAGGTGTCCTATTTATGGATGAATTATGGAAGAGGCTAGAAACCTAACTTGGAGGGATCATATCTCCAAAAATATACTGCATCTGAATCTGAATTTTGGACATAGTGTACATCAGAATTTTATCTTCAGCCTTTGCAATGTTCAGCTCCTGAACCTTCTCCAATTTCTGGATATAGCGAATGTACCAAAACTTAGCAGTTTTAGTATTTAGGGTTTTTCTAGCTAAGGGTCAAATTAGGGTTTGACTTTCCTGGAGTTTCACCCAACCAAAAAACTTGATCCAGGTCTCTAGACTTCGATTTTGATGAGGAGAGAAATCCTATGCTGGGCTCACTCAAAAATTCTTCTTCTGCAAGAAGCCCTAATTTCCCGCACCGAAAACTGAAAATGCTTGGAATTGAATTTCGCTTCGACAGAAAGATGCGCCCTTCAATGGAGAGTCAGCCTAGCCTTCTTTTGCTGATAAATTATGGAGAGAGAAACAAAAAGTAAGAAGCCATAGATTCTGTAGCTGCACAATGTATTCTTTTCAGGGTGGCTTTGATTCCATATGAAATTTTTCATATGCTTAGCTAAGACATCAGTATTTCATTTTCATGACAAAAGCATATAAACAGGATCACTGAAAGATAGACAAGCACAACCATAAAAAAGGAACACAAAGATTTATCCTGGGAAAACCCTAGCAAAAGCTTCCTCAATATAGATGCCCCAAAAAGATAAAAGATAAAACCATCAAAGAGATCAAAGCCTGATCCTCCTCCTTCTCCAGCTACTTCTCTTCTCCACTAATGTGCTACAAGTGAGAGTGTGTGTGTCTCAAATGAGGAGCACTACACCTTGATTTATATTCATCCGTTCACTTAAGTTAACTCATTTGACATGTAGGATCGAGTTAAATCATGTAGGCTCGAGTTACACATGTAGGCTCAAGTAATCACACTGGGGTGCTGATGACCCACCTTTACAATTAGAGGGGACTACCTCATGACTCTTATTAGTTCTTCCGATTAGGAGCACTAGGGTACAATGTAATACAAGTGGTTCTCCCGGTAGGACCATCGGGGACCATAAAAAGATACATATAGAATATTCTTCGAAGTTACAATATTTCAACAATTGATCGATATCATGTCGTTTCGACAATTATGTCCAACACTGACTAGCTGTTGTCCATGGATGCTACTATCCTGAAATTTCAAAACAGTTTCTCATTGAATTATTGCACACAAATATGAAATAATATTGTATCTAATACTACCTTATTTTGATCAAGGTCAAATGCATGGTTGTTGTCATGGATAGGTGAAACAATACCTTGGTTGTTCCAACAAAAATAGTTCGTACTGGACTGGACATTTGTAAACCGGTTTTGAGTTGATTTTGAAACCCTTGTTCTTCATTCCTTAACAATGCATTGTTTGCGTGGCTGTGTGAGTCATTCCTAGTAGACTTGGAATTTGTTTCCTTTGTAGTTCCAAGAGAAATTGTTCTTATTCCATTGCTTCTTTCATCTATATTGGTGTTATCATTATGTACTGTTTCATTTTGATTTGTATGCATAGCTTCCTCGCGCTCATCAAATGGTCGATTTGGAAAATTGTTGCAAATAGCTATCTAAACATTGAACATGTATGTAAGTATATCTATATTGTACATATCAACACTTATTTTCAAATATAGACAACGCCATGTAATCCTTATACCTCGGTGCCATGATGAGAAAAAGTTTCGCCAGAAGTATGATTTACGAAAGGTTCATTAATTTCATTCAAATTTTCCCTACAGTTGTCACTATATGTAGGCATTGATGATAGAAATTGACTTCGGTGATTTGATCTCCTCATTATATCAGATATGCTCTGGAATTTAGTGGGCTCACCCTAAGAATCAATGACATTTGCAAAGGAATGACCATGTCGTTCTCTTCTTTGTTTGTTGATTTGCTCACTATTCTCTTTGTATAATAAACGATGTTTCCTATTAATATCTTCCTTTTTTTATTATAGTTTTTTCGCGAGGATTCGTTTTTTGTGTGATGCGATGTTTCCATCAAGTTCTTCTCACTGCTCCAATTACTATTTTTCTCCGACGACATATCTACATGAACATAAAAAATTTTAGCTAATGTCAAACCATATTAGTGTACAAAGTCATGTTATAGGTATAGAAAAAAGAAACACATACGTAAACGTTTTGAACTTTATTCAAATATTATCTTATAATAATTTTATAGCCAAAGATCGCCAAGATATAGACTAATATTGTACTCAAGTTTTGTATCCAAGAAAATTAAAAAAAATGGCATGTATGATAAATTTCTATTTCATAGAGGATGTAAATTGGGAAAAATTAGAAGAGATAAATCCAATAAGAATGATAATGAAGTATTGAAGATGTCGATTTGCATAAGTACAAGTGAGTAACATTCCATATGTAGCACTGATTGCCAAAAACCCGGTAAAGTTTGTTGGGAAGAAATATTTTGAATAAGTATGATTAAGAACCATCCAAACATGTCAACTTGCATAACATACATGTAAGTAACATGCCATATATGTTTATATTATCCCATTAAAAACACATCATCAATTGAATCCATGTTTGGGAAACTTAGAATGATGGATATGTTGTCTAAAAGCTCAACAACACTTAGTTGTGTTGGATTTTCAAGTTTGGACAATGCAGAATCCAACATTCTATCCTCGCTTACAAAATTAGAATGTGCGTCAATGAATTCATAGAAACCAAAAGTAAGACGGTCGTATTTGCACATGAGCATGTAATTATCAAGTGTTGCAACAGGAAAATATCCACTACATTTGCGATTAATGCCTGAGGTCAAATTAGACATGATACTCCATCACAATCCACCTTCTAAACATCCATTTCTTATCGAAGAATTTGCTCAATCATTTTGATTTTTTGTTTGTTCTATAGACCACACTATAGTTCTCCCATCATTGATAAAACAAAGAAGCTCATTGTGATAACATGCTAGGCTAATCGATAACATTGAATTCGAGTGTGGAATAAACTGGAACCCCCATTTGTTATTCTCAAGATCTATCCAGCATAGCTTGTATATACATATATGATTATCTCTAGAAACCACATGACTGTCCACCCATAACATTGTTTGATTATACAATATGGGATTTTTTGGCCGCAAAACATCGCCATCTATAGGACATGTTTGTCTCCACCCCATATGAATGTTGCTGGAAATAAAATATTTTGTTTGAAATTATGTATAAACATGTTTCAATACTACCCAATGGTATTTTTGTTGTTGGCAATTTTTCAACAATGTAAAGAAACTCCAATCACCAAGACCAAGAGACCCTACAAATGTACAAGTCTTTGTGAATGGATTGATGATGTAGTAGTTTCTTTTTCGATACAAGATACTCGAGGATGAAACTGCAACAATTGAACCACACATGGATTCAATTTTATATTCGTTGTTTAAGAGTTGCATAGAGAGAGATGAACATTTTCCTATTTGGCTAATGTAATGGCCAACGAACCAATGTCTACTAGAAGAGCCAAAACCAACCAAAACTCCATATTCTTTCGTTTTATTGTGTTTCCATTGTGAGATGAATTTTTTTTCAGACACAATACGACTCCAACCTTTGCAAACCATTTTCAAACGGATAATCATTGATAAAGGCAACTAGAGAAAGATCATTTCAAGTATGTCTATTGGCAGAGATTTCGAAATCGCAGGGTCCATATCCATTTCTATAACACAAAATATGAGAATCTGTTAGTAGATGGATTAATGTAAATATGCCTTTATTTTAAAATACTCATAAAACACAGGTTTTTTTTGTAAGCATAAGTATAATTTAAAAGTGTTAGACTAAGGGAAACATTTTTTTGCGTGTTAGTCAATATAAAATGACGAAATGTAAAAACGATCGCAAAAAAATACATACACTGCAAAAAAAAATAACATCCACAATGGATATTTATTGGTGCAATATAATTTAGATATAGCTAATGATTACATGGATGTACATAATATAAAAAGATGATCAAAATTCATAAAATATGCAAAAAAAACATCATTTTTGCATATTGTTTACATGCCATAACGCCCCAACGACTCATCCCAATTTGTAGGAAAAGGGAGTAAATCGTCGAATACTTTCATGCTTGGAGTTAGAGGGAAAAAATTTATAGACATTAGAATGTTGGTACATTGGATGTCTATTGACATAGGCAATCGATGACTTTGATGCAATGATCCTTCATCGGGTCCTACATGAGTAACCCTGCAAGTGTTGAGGTCATAATATATGTACAGGACTTGACCATACCTACACATTAGAATAAAACTCCCCACAGCCCGAAATTGAAGGTACCTAGGACAATGTGTATTTATATGGAGTGTCATAACTTCTAAAAGGGTCCATCTCAAATCTCTTCCAAATATCCAAAACCCATGCACCTCCTGAACTGCAGATGCACCAATCTTCAGATCCATCATTTCAGTTATGGACCATATAGTTGTCCTACCATCGTTCACAAGACATAGCAACTGGTTTTGATGTATAGTCAAACACATGGATCGTTTGATGCGTCCTGTATGAATCGCATGACCATCCATTTTGTTCAATCCAATGTCAAGTGACCACATAGTATAGGAATATAGAGCATCTTCCTCTGAAATGATTCTCATATGTAGCCAATATAGTTTTCCATTAAAAAAAACGGCATCTTTAGGAGGGGCTGGAATGAAACCAGTTACATCAATTTCTCTGCAATCTCTATTCACATTACTGGACATAAGGAATTTTGAACCATGTTCGGTCTCTTCATGACGAACAACTATCCATCCGTGTTTGTGATCACCGATGTTGCTTATGAGTGTGAAGAAACCAAGCACTCCAATTTCAATCACGCCTATATATAAAAACCGTCTTTCGAATGGGTTAATAATGGAGTAGCGCTTGTGACCTGGCAATGAACAAAACATCGATAGAAAAATATTTGAACTAGCCATGCATTCAATTGTATAATTGTTTTCTGGATTGGTAATTTGCAAAAAAGACGTATGTCCTATAGAATTGATAAACTTATATAGTATTTCGATCTCGTATGGGCGCCAAACTTCAACAAAAAAACCAACTTCAGTTATGTGATTGTTCAACCAAGAAGTTCTAAATGCTGGTTGCCACAAAAGTGCCTGGAAATGTTTAGAATTTGATCCAAATTGGGTCAATGTCGAAAAAGGAACCCACAACAAAATCAGTTCCAATATCTCCATTGGAAACAAACTCCAGATGGCAGGATCCATTTGTAGCTATATAACAAAACAATGAAAGAACATATGATTATGAACAAAACCAATAAAATTGAAAAAATATTTATTTTATACATTTTATAGATGCAACATAACTTCATTTGTTCACATTAAGCAACTACTCATTGACATGTGCTTTATGAGTCTAACATCCAAAAGCAGATCTTAGAGTGATAAACGACATATCAATGTCACGTATCCTATGTCTAACATCCAACAATGGAATGCTAAATGAGAGACCTCAACTATTCATTTATAAATGTGAGTTCTACATCCATATGTGTTTCTGGTTGGGCCATAGACATGTTAAACAAAACCTAATGTCTCATTTTCAGTTTTCTCATGATTATAAATATTGAGGTCATTAACATGTCATTTATCAGTCTAACATCCAAAAAATGGATGTGCAAGAGGGGCCTTGCCAATTGGCTGAGCACATGTCTCTTGACTTCTGACATCATGACACATCTCTCTAAAATGGTATTCATAAATTCAAAAATTATGAATACCATGGGACTCTAGATTTAAATCTTCAGACAAAAATGACAAATTACTCTTATTCATAAAGTGCAATTTTGACATTATCAAATTATGAAACGTAAACCAT
>LPNX011004850.1:374864-425011 GCA_001517045.1 Pseudotsuga menziesii | reverse complement strand
TCTCCATATCTCCCTCCCCTCCTCCTCCTCTCCCAACCTATAACCCTCCCTCTTCCTCCTCTCTAGACCTGTAACCTGCCCCCCTCCTCCTCTCTGAACCTATAAAACCCCTCTTCCTCCTCTCCCGACATCTAACCCCCGCTTCTCCTCTCTATCTCCCCACTTACTAACATATTGTCTCACTTGCTTCCCCCCTTTCTCCACTTACCCCCAACCTCTTAACACCCTCATTGGTCTCCACCTCTAATCCCTTAACACTCCCTCTCCATGTCTACCTCTAACCCATTACCACCCCAATAATACCCCCCCTCCACTCCATCTCTCTCTCCCCTTCTTCTCATCCAACTACACCTAACGCCAACACCCCCTTCGCTCCCTCTCTCTCACACACACATACATCCCTTAGAGTAATAAAACAATATAGTTAGGTTGAAGATAGGTGGGGTGTTAATGGCTAAGACTTAGGGAGTGCTTGTCAATGCACCATAAACATTGAATGATCCCTTAGCTGTGGAACTACCTTCTTAAATGCTCCTTAACATTATTCGAGAATAACACGTATGCATTATATATGGTAAAAAAGTGCACACTTTTATGTTAATAATATCATGTGTGCATGATGTCTCAGTAAAAACAACAACAATCCATGTCCGAGAGTCACTATATCATATTTCAAGCAAATTTCACAGTCCGCGTGCAATTTCAGTTTGCAGACAATGCGTTCATTTTCTTCTTCACCACATTATCACAAAAAAATTTGATTTTGACCTTAACCATCTTCATCATAAGTGTCTAAAGATTTCTTGGAGCATGGTATACATTGAGGAACAAGAAAGAAAGAAACAATTGAACAAGAAAGAAACCAAGCTTGGGGAATCTCCCATTGAGGAGCACCATAGAGCATCTCCACCATTTTTTTTCTTGCAATTGAGGAGATAGGAAAGGAAACATTAGATTGCTCATTATGGTGGAGTATGTAGACACAATTGACTAATAAATAAAGAAATCTAAGGGGATCTCCCATTGACGAGCACCATAGAGCATCTCTACCATTGTTTTTCTTGCAATTGATGAGATAACAAAGGCAACATTCCTCTCAATCTTTGTTATCAGGAATATTGGACCTTCTGCAGACAGAAGTTGGTCCTTTGGTCTGAATGGTTCAGATCCAGAACAAATGAGTGAATGAAAAAGGATGAAGACCTTCCCTAAATATTGTAGACACCTAGAATACTACTTCAATTGTGAACCTATGTACCTACAAACAGATCAAACATGAAAAACATCAAAGCTACCAGAAAATCATCTACTTATCCATGTTAGTGACTAAGGAATCTAACAACATGTACATGTGAAATCAAAACAACAATAATGTGGGACTAAAATCAGCTTTGCATTAATAATGTATGGAGAAACTTACAATCGTTGCCTTAGTGTTGACAATCCCCTCCACGAGACAAACACTTCATCCTCATAAGCTACAACTTTGCTCTGTATGCTCTCCAATGACTTGGGCTAAGTGGTCAATCCAACAGCATAACAATACCTCTATAGTTCTCTCCCTCAACTATGGATATGAGCTTGTATTTATAAGGCTCAATGGATAGGAATACTTGAGAGAATTATGGGTGAGGTGGCTCCAAGATCCTACCATGGGGTATCTCAAGCTCAAACTAACCCACAATGATAAGGATAAGGGATGACACGAGGCTCATGATCTAGAAGCCTCGAGAAACTTCTCTTTTTCCCATTTTACCCAGGGTACCGCTTTTCTTCTCTTATGACAGAGCGGTTTATATGGGAAACACATTTGGACCAAAGACCATAGGTGGTGGCACCGCTTCTTGAAAACAGGATACAGGCGGTGTTGAGCAAGGTACCACTAATGGGCCACAAGGAAAGCATGGTTCTAGTTTTTCCAAGTAGAATTGACAAACAAAGCAAGTTTCCACTCTAAGTGCTGGGATTAAGGGAAAACATGGAAGTTAAGGGTCTTATCACATGGTGGTGACATGATTTGGGTATAACAAAATGCCCCCCAAAGCATGAGATTTAGAGTGTTACGATGCTAGATATTTGAGAGAACAAGTTGTCACTTCGAGGTGAAAATGTCAGCTCGGTCGAAGAATGTCATCCAGTAGGAATTTACAATACATCAATATTTTTGACTCATAGACACATGTAACCAATCTCATGGTTGTGGACCAACACAAAGCAGATCCATGAGAGGAGTAGACAAGCATGGCTACTAGAATACAACGTAGATCCATGTGATACAGGACTCAAACTTGGACATAGCTACCAGACATACAACATAGATCTATGTCATACAGACTCAAATTTGAGCATAGCCATGAACATACAAATGTGGATCCATGCTAGATATACAAAACTCCATCGCAACCTAGGGAAGCCAATGAGCGCTAACCAAATACCCAGGGTCTTCATCTCGTCTTCCACAAAATACAATTCTATCCATGTGATTACAATGATCCAAAGTCAAACATGGTATAAACCACTTGATTACCGGCCAATGATGTGAACCGTTAACAAGTGCGAGGGAGATCACCATTGATGTCAATGATTCCCAAGGTACCCTAGTATAATCTACTCAGCATGAATATATTTTTTGTTGTCGAACACCCAGTCGATTCTATCGATCAAAGGTCAATGATGTGAACCTATGTTGAGAGCGAGAGAATCTTTCATTAAGGCATATAGATCTCAAGGTACTAAGTTTTGTTTCTAAGACTATTTCCTGGATGATGAACTAATGTTGACAGGAATAGTCTCGTCGAAGGAGGGCCATGATGAGTCCCACATCGATGACACGAAACTCAAAACATAGTTTTGGAATGATGTGAATGTAGTAACCATAATACTGACTCAAAAGTACTGACACAGAGATTGTTTTGACTGCAAAGGTAAACTTCTCCCACTTCCCTTTGAACATTGAGCGGCACGACAAAATACATGGCAGCATTACTAGACTAGACAAACACACAGTGTGACAGTGGACAATGCAATATTTTGACAGACTCAAAGGAGTGTCATGACTCATGAAAGTGGATTTTCATGGAGATCAGCTGAATACCCAATTGACTGAAATGATATGCAAACAAGCGCCATGTTCAAAGGTAACAACAAACTACTGCCATTTATTTGCAAAATGATTTCCTTCCTGTTTCCCCCATCATGATTGATGAGTGCCTCTTTTTAGTTTTACGAGTTCAAAGAGGGTAACAAACACTTGGTATAGCTCATCCGAAGACAAGCCAAACTCATATGTTTTACAAACCTGAGAGAGGAGGGGTTCATTCCCAAAAAATTGTCTCTCAATGTTTAATTTAACGAGTCCAATGAAAGAAAACTCGATATCATTCATATTTAGACAGTCTGAATGACCACATAAGAAGACTCCAAAGGGTCCTTTTTCGTATGATTTAGTCCCTGAGGCCCGAAAAAGTATAAAATAATGCCTTGGAGAACTCTTCCAGTCATGATTGGCTAGAGTGTTCATTTTTCGTAAATAGCCTATTCAAACCGAAAAAGAGATAACCTACCATCAGAGAGACAACTCTTCAAATGCTTTAACAAGCGTGAATAAAACAAGATCACTCGACAATATTTTTGTATTTAAGGAGCCCAAAAGGAGTTTAAAGAAGACTCCATTAGGTCTCTTTTCACAATGAGAGATTTTACGAGCCTGAAAAGACTTTGATACTAAGTTTCAAGAACATGACCAAAGTGTTGCAATAAACACTCAAAGACTTTTTCCATTTTATGGTAGTACGAAAAAGTAAAAAATGAACTCCCAAAACTTTACTTCTACTAATCTTCTATCCTACAATGACTCAAAAACAAGTGTTAAATGCGCCAATAACTGACATTAAAGGATTACGACTAATAGATTTTGAGTAATAAACAATATTAAAACAAAACTATAGCATGTCAAACCCAAAAATGTATATAAAAGTCATGTAAATAGTGAAAAATCAAAACATTTTACTATTTACCCATAGTGGAGAGCATTTGGAGCATTTTCTTGGCTAGATTTTTAGTCACTGATATTGGGAGATTCCACCATTGGATTCGAGCACCGTCAGTTTCAGGTAATAGCCTAGACCCTACTCTTTCATCTTATGTCTTCAATTTTGATTTTTAATGGTGTTTTGGGTTTGTATGGAAAGCCCTAAAATCATGGGAGCGGGCAGCGTTCTTATCCCTTACGAGATAAGAGGTACCTTGCTAGAACCATGCCAAAAACATAGCGCATAGGAGGTGCCACCACCTGTCCTCAATGGGGCACAGGTGGTGCTGCCGTGGAGAAATAAAAATAGTCACACAAGAAAAACTAGCTCATTTCAATTGATTTGGATGATTAAGAATGATTTTAAAAAGCCTTGTGATTGTTTTTGACACGTTCTTCCTGATAAAAAATGGTCATATGGAAAAAGAGACAACATTATAATGACAACGCCTTCGCCAAATGAAATAAAGGTTGCATAGCCGCATTGAGAGATTGTGGACTCTTAAAATTCTTCCACACACCTAGTATGGTATCTCGCAAGTGATTGCTAGAGAATATACTCCGGATATGGAATTCGGAGTAACAATATTTTGAGGTTGGTGCTCACATTTTGACAGTTGAGGTAGAGGACATCTAATTCCTGACTAGCCTTTCGAGACGGGGTGCTCCCATCTCGTTGACCGGTTCTTGTGGAGGGGACATTACTACACAAGAGTTGATAGACTGTCGCTATATTCGTGGGACAAGGACACCGGGGAAGAAAATCCCCATAAAAGCAGTGATGGATGGACCTATACGAACTGTATTGTTTACCATGCAGAGAGTGGAGGGAATCCAAGGAGTGCACCAGGAATTTAGAGAACATATGCTCTATGCCATAGAGGCCATGGCGCCTACAGTATTTAACTGGGCAGAAGCCCTTCTTCCGATCTTCAAGGATTAGCTGATCAAGTTTTGGCAGAGGGAACTGAAGCAATTTGGTTTCGGTTCCATTCTAGTTTTATTCTTATTCGAGCAGGTTCCATAGATGAGACCCCAGGTGGTCTTTACAGAGCTGAGAGCAGGGGACCCTCACATGTAGAGGTGGGTCCAGATTATGGCCCGTACTGGAGCGGGCAGGGGGAAGGTAAATTTCAGTGACTCATTCTTTTAATGGTTGAGAGATAAGCTCCTCATGATGGAGGATTATGCATATGTGGGTACTGACTTTCGTGGTGAGCTTGACCTACCATTCCCACCTAGTGGACAGTGGGGTGACATTGGTAAGAAGCAAAAAGACCCTAAAATGGAAATAGTGTTTTAATGTTTTTGATGTTTTATATTGTTTATGTTAAGTAATGAGACTTGAATATTTTCATGCAGACGTTGGAGCAACATGACCTAGGGGAGCTTCCCCATTGGATAAATAAGTCAGATCTTGTTTCGTACCGTAGGGTGACAATGTGACCGGGGAGTTAGAGGAAAACCTAGAGAGTTTGACCCTAGACATCCCTGATGCTTCCATTGATGACCTCCCTTTGAGGTATCAGAGGCCTACAATGGGAGTATCGGGTTGCTTTAGCAAACTGCTAAGTAGAGTAGCCTGGGAAATGATGTGTTACCATGAGCATCATTAGATGATTTGTGCATGATATATCCACTGAAAGCTGATAGCTTCAGGATTTTGTATGGTGATTTTTACTTGAAATCCTACGCGCTTTAGATGAGGTCTCGTGACCTATTTTTTCTAAAACATGTTCATATATATAAATACAAACCTTTACCTAGTGTTTATACGTCTCAAATGGTGAATCTATTTTACATGAGTTTTATGTGTATCTAATAGTTTATTTACAATGAACCAATTTTAATTTTCATGTCATGAATGGGCAATATACCAATCTAGGATGTAATTAGCTAATGAGTCAGCAACTACATTATGTTCCCTAGGGATATGCCAATAGGTGATAGTTTCAAATGACCTTTCTAACAAGCATACCCTTTGGAAGAGGTAGAGAAACACATGATTACTAATGGTATAAACATGGTTTAGATGAAAAACCACTAGTTGTGAGTCCATCAAGACTACCAAGTTGCGAATATCCTTGAAGGAAACTTCAGTCAGAAGACCTATGACTGCTCGATACTCGGCGATATTGTTAGTAGCGGGACCAATATAAACTACTCCTAAACTAACCAAATCATAACCTGGGGAATAGAGAACCCAAGCAGCTGAGGCAAGATTCAAGGTGTGGGAAAGCACCATCAACGAAGCCATAGAAAGCCATTTTCTCTACATGACCAAAACATGGTATAAACAGATACATACACTAAAATCAAAACCATATTGAAACTACTTAAAGCACACTGAAAGTTAATCAATATACATATATACAAGATACTATCCAAGAGAGATCTAGGCGTAGTACCTCTTCAGGTACAACCCATTGCGAGGCTACCCTAAAGGGATTCCATCGTAGTATATGAGCTCGTAGGCCCCTTTCTCTAAAACTTTAGAAGTAACGAAAGGACCATACCACATGGATTCGAACTTTCATTTCCCTAGTTTGTCATATCTCTGATCGTAAGTCAAAACTAGGTCACCCTCATTAAAGGCATGAGGTTGGATAGATTTATCATACTGCACCTTGATGCATTTCTTGTGTGCCTCATTAGCCAAGGCAACATCTCTCCTAGTTTCGTTAGGGTTGTTCAAGTATAAAAATCTCTCTTCCTCTGCAAAAGTGTCTGGGAGAAGTTCAACGGCAAGTTTCAAGGATGGAATCTGACATTGAATTGGCAAGATAGCTTCGAGTCCATAGACAAGCTAGAAATGTGTGAAACCAGTAGTTGTTTTCACCGAAGTCCTGTAGGCCCAAAGAGCAGAAAAAAGGATATGGTGCCAATTGGATTTATGGTCTCCAACCATTCAACGAAGAATCATTTTCAAAACTTTGTTAATGGCTTCTACCTGGCCATTAGCTTGCGGATAATAGGGCGTAGAGTTTTCATGGAAAAAACCTAGTGTGGCACTTAGTTCCTCCATCATTTGATTACGAAAATGTGATCCATGATCAGTAACTATGGACTATGGGACTTCGAATATAGCTATCACATGATTGAATAGGAATAGAGTGGCAGTCTTACCATATTCCGCATATGTAGGCATGGCCTCAGCCCACTTTGTAAAATATTCAATGGCTACAATGATGTAACCATGCCTTTAGGTTGAGGTAGGCTTATAATGCATACAATCAATCCCCCATTTGGAAAATGGGCCAATGAAAATGACAGGGTGTAGCGGAGTAGGATGAGTGCACTTTTTCGAATAAAAATGTTGACAAGGTGGAAATTTCTTGATAGCCTCATGACAGTATTTAAAGACTGAAGGCTAGAAATAGCCAGTGCAAAGGATTTTCTGGGTTGTAGCCATCCCAGATAAATGACCACCACATGCTCTAGAGTGGCAGTCATTCAACACTTGTTCAACTTCCTCATGGGTGAGGCATCGCTTGAGAATAGAATTGATCCCATGTCTATACAAGGTGTCATTCAAGATGAGGTAGTATTTTGCGTGGTGATGGATATGACAGCGACCATCACAGGATAGATTTGGCTAAAATATTTGTGTTTGGAGATAAATGAGAAAATCTCCATACCATGGGTTAGTAGTGCTTATCATGAACAAGAATTCATCCGGTAATGAATCACTGGGCTCAGATTCCATCGAAGCACAAGGAAGATCACACATGTGCTCAAAAAAGACCAAGGATTTCTTTGATGTGGCTTTGGCAAATTCCGGATCAAACTCCTGTAGTATGACTATCCATTGGGAGTACTTTCCCCTGATCACCTGACGAGTTAGGATGTAATACATAGTGTTATGGTCTACCAATACAGTGGTTGTGAGAAGCAAAATGTAGTGACAAATTTTTTTAACAGCAATGACCATGGCCAATGCTAATTTCTCCATGCGTGAATATTGGGTTTCAAAATCCATAAGATTCTTACTAGCATAGTAAATCACGTGCTGCTGACTATCAATATTTTCCTGCACCAAGACCATAGCAATGGTAGTAGTGGAGGAAGCAATATATAATAGAAATTCCTTTGAATAATCTAGGGGGTGTATCACGGGTGAATGAGTTAGAGCGTGTTTGAGATTATCAAAGGTGCGTTGGGCTTGGTCATCCCAAAAGAATGAAGTGTCCTTCTTAAGGAGATGCATATAATAGTGGGTTTTCTCTACAAAATTGCACATGAAACAACAAAGAAATTTTTCCTTCCCTTACAAACTTTGGAGTTCGAGAAGATTGGTTGGGGCTGGTAGAGCTAAAATGGTGGCAATTTTCAATGGATCTATCTGGATGCCATCCTTAGAGACCACAAAACCTAACAGAAAACACATTTATGTGGATTGAGCCATATATTATAATGACAGCATCTTAGGAAGATTTTTCTAAGATGACCAGGGTGGTCCTCCCATCGCTGTGAATGAGCAGGGAGGTCATCAAGGTACGATTCAACATTATGTTTTATATCATGAAACGCATAGGACATAGCACGTTGGAAAGTGGCTCCAGAATTTTTTAAGCAAAATGGTAACTTCTTATATGCAAAGGTTCCCCATGGGAAAATGAATTTCATATTGTGCTAATCGGTGGGTAATATCTCAATCTGATTATAACCAGAAAAGCCATCCATGAATGAGAAGATGACACTTTCGGCATAGTTGTCGATAATCTGATCGATATGCGGAGTAGGAAAGTTGTCTTTGGGACAAGATTTGTTCAAATCTCTAAAATTGATACAGACTCTAATGGTACCCTACTTTTTATTGACAGGGACAACGTTCAATACCCATTCCGTCAGGGGTACATGATAAATAAACCCAGCTTTGAGAATTTTCTCTATCTCATCTTTAATAGTTGTGGCCTTCTATGGATGGACTTGCCTTAGTTTTTTCCTAACAGGTTTAGCCATGGGATAGGTTTTGATTTCATGGACCACAATGGATGGGTCTATTCCCAACATTTCTTCATAAGACCAAGAAAAAATATCATGGAATTCTTTGAAAAGTGCCTTGTATGCTTCATATTCTTCTGGCGAGCAGTTCTTCCCAACATGAACATGCTCAATGGTACTAAGCTTGGCTGATATGTCAATCGGATTTGTTTGAGTAATGTTGCATAGGTTTCCTACAGAATCTGTGTCTTGCAACAATATAGGACTTTAAGGTGTGTTGACAATATCAATGGAAAATAGGGATGCAATGTCATATTCTACAAAACTATTGTTGGGGAGGAACACGGATCTATGATGGTGATCCTCCCAGATAGGGTCGTTCATATTCATGATCTCCATAATGGACTCGTTGGAAGGAAAAGTCTCAGAGAGATAATCTAGAATAGGAAGAGATGGTTCTAACCAGTAGGGCATGTGGTAAGGTTCCGAATACACCAGATGAAGTTCATTACTGTGATCATCGAAAAGGGTTTGAATGATGTTGTACATTTCTTCATGCAGACTCAATGAGGTGGACTCAACAATTTGTTTTCCCTTTGGATCATAATCAAATGATGCAATTATATTTATTGTCGTTTTGTTATCACTCCAGGAAACTCCTCTAGGTTGTATCTCAAGGATGTTTGGTTACTTAAAAAAAATGGGTTTTATTATATGGATCAAGCTGGATAACCTATATAACCTCTCATTCTCAAGACATGCATGAAGCTCACTTAATCACAAGGATTTCAGTTACAACTTGTTCAGTAGTTTGAAAAAAAGGTGTAGGGATGAAGAACTCACCAGGCTGGCAGCCTTACACACATAAAACATGCATATAAATGGATAAATCCTATTGAGGATGGTGTTTATAAATCAAATATCACTAAATAACCAATAGGATGATAGCTATCAGCCCTTTGATAAATATGAAAATTACCTAAATGCACATTCAGGCAATAAACACAGTAAATAAAGAGATGGCTGAACAAATCACAACAAAATAGTTTATACATAGAATAAACCAGATGAGACGCTTGATAATGGAACAGGCTCATAAATCCTTGGAGTTGAACCTTTATTCATAAATTAATCATGGGCTTTATATCCTTTTACAAAAGTTACAGATCCTAAAAATCCGATCTGTTTACACAAAAATAATTGAAAGTAATAGTTTTTCCAGATTAGGGCTTCAAACCCTTGCTAACTGTTTGTTTATCTACTACAAATATCTAGTTCAATGAGTGAATTTTAAATGATTGAAGTGGTCACTGATAATCACCACTAAGGGTTTACTGTGAAGTTCCCACCAACAACCAGTGTTTATGCATTTACTGAAGTGATTTTCCTCATTTAATCCGCTGGATTTTTCTCTATCTCTTCTCCGCAGTTTCAGTGCTCCAAGTCTCTATTTTCCTATAGTTTACCGCCATGGTCACTGATCAAAAGCTTTATTCTATCACATTGGTGCCCCAAATCTAAATATTTCCATAGTTTTGGCACTCCAAGTCCCAACGTTTCCGCAGTTTACCGCTTTACCGCCGTCGTCGCTGATCGAGGCTTTTTCTTTTAGCTCATCGATGCTCTAAGTCTCTACGTTACTGCTCTCCATCTTTAGCTCGGCGATGATTGGGAGCTGTGATAGCTAATACATTGGAACCTTTTTCACGGATGCTGCCGCAGTTTTGGAGGTGAAACTAACTAAATTCATCGTTGCCGGGAGTTGATTGACGATGTTTGAATCAGAGCTCTATTCTTTTTTGCCACCGACACTGCAGAGCTGCTTATATTTGCCTCTTCGATCTGTAGCCCTTATAACCTCCGATTGCCGATGAGTCTATTTTGTTTCGGAGACCATAGTCAGTTGGTTTCCCGCCGTTTTGGAATCCTAGTGGACTATTGTGCTGACGATTTATGTTTTCATGTTCTGACACCTAGTCTTCAGTTCCTTCAATCAGTGATGATTTTCTATTATATGCTATCAGAATGATTCTTTCCCAATCACTGAAATTTTCATCACATCGCGAAACCTGTAGTCTGTCTTTCTTCCATAGTTGTGGTGTCACAATGAACTAAAACTCCGCAACGTTAGTCCCTTGATCCTCCGATCGCCGAAATTTTATGTTGTGGCGAAACCTATAGTCAGTTAGTTTCCTATCATTTCGGCACCCTAGTGGACTATTTTTCTAATCGTTAGTCCTTTCAAGTTCCAATACCGACACTGCGGAAACATTCATCTTTAACTCGCCACTCCTTAGTCCTTATGTTTCTCTCCGTTGCGGCTCCTTAGGGAACAAGCTCGCCGACGGCTAGTGATTCCAAGTTTCGATGCTGAAATTTTTGTCTGCTCGCAGAACCCATAGTAAGTCTTTCTTCCACCATTGCGGCTCTGTAGTGAACTATTTTTCCGCTGGTTAGTCTTTAGCATCTTTGACGTTGTGGCTCCATAGTGAAATATTTTTCCACTGGTTAGTCTTTAGCATCTCCGACGTCGATGAGTCTATATTGTTTCAGAACCCGCAGTAAGTTTTTATTCCATCGTTGTGGCTCCGCAGTGAACTAAGACTTCGCAACGTCGGCGATTGAAACTCAAAAGTTCTTACCATCGGAGATTTTAATCATTATATTCTCTGTAGTTGTGGCGCTTTTAGTCACTATATTTTCCGATCACTGTTTAAGAATGTTTCGATGGTAGTTAAAAGTTTAGCCATATGCTTAACTATCGAAGGGGTCTTCCACCTATTATTTATCTTCCATATTTCGATGGCCAATGAGATGTTTTGATCCTCTCCCAAGCCACCGAAGACACAACTTTGTGAAATTTGCATAAAAATAGAGGTCTTCAAAACTATTAGTGATCTTCATATCCTTCATTACATCATTTAAATTCTTCCTACTATCAAAAATAAATTTATTTTATTTTGGGAGACAACATCTAGCTCCTACTCGGGGATGGGAACCTCCCTGTGAGGTCCCAAGAACCCCAGACCAAAATGCCTTTCCCTAAAGCAACTAAGTAACTTAACACTATTATGTTGGAATATCTTTCAGAGTGGTGTGTTCAAGACTAGTAGATGGTGGCTAGTACTCAGTCTTAAAGTTTTAGTGTATTGTCATTGATGGAAATTTTCTATAAAGAGAAGGGGAACTGATGTCAAATGGATGTGGCAATCTACTGAAAAAGAGGCAGGCACGCAGGCCAAGATGTTGCCATTCTGTCAAACTTTGCAGTACATGGAATGAATGGAATGAATGGACTTTATTAACAGTAGCAACGACAAGCTTCAGACAGATAATGAGGTCTGTGAGATCATTAGATCTATCGGCATCGGAAACTCTATGAGTCGGATAGTTAGTGCATTACGCAGCCGCAATGGTGGGAGACGGAAAGACTATGGGCTCCGTGGCAAACAAACATATCGGTGAGTGAAAGAACAAAAGACTACGGAAGAATAGACCTATTCACAACCACAACGGTGGAATACGGAAAGACTATGGGCTCCGTGGCAAACAAACATATTGGCGAGTGGAAGAACAAAAGACTACGGAAGAATAGTCCTATTCACAGCCGTAACGGTGAAAGACGGAAAGACTACGGGCTCTGTGGCAAGCAAAACATATCGGTGAGCGGAAGAACAAAAGACTATGGGATAATAGTCCTATTCACAGCCACAACGGCGGAAGACCATCAGACTGCAAGTTCCACGGTCAGCATAAAACATTGACAAAAAGAAAATTTATATGGCGGGTGGTTAGCTCGTTGAGGAGCCGCAATGGTGAAGAATGAAAGAACAAAACATTCCGACGCAAAACCAAACAATCAGCTGACTAAGGCAAATGCAACGGAGAAGAATATCAAGACTGAAGCTGATTATCTTTCCACAATGGCGGGAGAATAAGAAAATTATCTTCCAATTTAAACATTTAAAACGCATTCAAGCAATTGATGACTATTCGCGGAATGCAGAGAGTCAGATAAGCTCGGTATTCGAAGGACTTAAGGGGTTTTTAGTTAGAGACTTTGAAAATCTATGGCATTCATGGAATGTGAATCGTTTTTGTACAGATCAGCATTCGAGACGTTGAGAGCCTTGACAGTTAAAATTCTATTAATTGTTTCTCATTTGCAATTAGATGGTACATGAAGAGTCCGTAACCGTTTCTGTAATGAACGGAGAGAATGAGAATCGACTGAAATATATATATATATATATATATATATATATATATATATATATATATATTGTAGCAAGCAGACCAAAAATATATATATATAGGAAAAAAGAATAGAAAGAATGTAGAGCTGTTTGAGGAGAGTAATGGTGTGCAGAGTATTAAGAGATCAATGCTGTAAAATGATACTAAATGAGCAAAGCAGAGGAACAGAAGAATGTGCTGAACAGTTGAACAGAACAGAGGAGCAGAGAACCGATGTTGAACAGAGCAGAGTGGGTTGGTAAGAAGAGACATATCTGCATTATTGCATTTTGATTCTATTGGAAATTCTAGCAAATAAGGGAGGTAGGGAGGTGCTAGGGGAGACCTTATGTCTCTGTCTGCAAGTGGGTGCTTGTAGAAATTGAAGATTGGTTTCTTCACCCAGTTGGTGCTGGGTTAAACTGGAAGTTGGTGCTTCCACCCGATTGGTGCTGGGTTACAGTGAGAGTTGGTGCTCTCAGCAAGTTGGTGCTTGCATTCAGAGGTTGCAGCCTCTTTGAGTCGGTGCTCAAATAAGAAGTGAGGTACAGCCATTGAATCCTTTGACATCATAAGAAGAAGAGGTTTTTCCCTTATGGGTTTCCTCGTGAAAAAATCTGTGTATCATATATGTGATTAAATGTTGTGATTGAATGCTGTGTTTTATGTTATCTACTCTTATGTTTATAACTCTGAATTCATAGCAACGATTGACTGTCATAAAGTTTATTGATTCTAAGTTAAAAGAAGTTTTTTGGGTGAAAAATCTTAACTAACTGATTCACCCCCCCTCTCAGTTAGTTTATACCTGTAACAATTGGTATCAGAGCAGCGTTCCTTTTGGTTAAGGTAGATCCTAAAGAGTTAAAATGGCTAGTCAATATGGATCAATAAACAAAGCACCCATATTTGATGGTAAAACTTTTTCTTTCTCGAAGGTTAGGATGAGAACATACTTAATGTCCCTAGGTGCTGATGTTTGGGAAGTAGTAGAGACTGGGTATGCAAAACCTGTTTTGCTAGCATCCAAAGATGATAAGCTAGAGTTTACTTTCAATGCAAAAGAAATGAATGCTATTCTGAGTGGTCTTGCTGAAACTGAATTTGTAAAAGTAGTGCATCTTGATTCTGCCAAAGAAATGTGGGATAAGCTTATTAGCAGCTATGAAGGAAATGAGAAAGTTAAAGATGCCAAGTTGCAAACTCATAGGATAAGATTTGAACAACTGAAAATGAATGAAGATGAAAGTATTAGTAAATTTTTCCTGAGAGTTGATGAGTTAGTAAATGCTATGAGAGCTCTTGGTGAAAAAATAAGTGATGGTGATACCTTCCTTATTCATAAAATCCTGAGATCTCTACCTAACAAATTCAACCCTAAAGTCTCAGCTATAGAAGAAATGAGTGATCTTAAAACGTTATCTCTTGACCAATTACTAGGAATTTTGATAGCCTATGAAATGAGGATTAGTAAAGACCAAAACCCATCCAGAGAAGCCTCTTTTAAAGTTGAAAAGAGTACAGAGGCAGATGTAGATGAAATAGAAGCAAAATTTGTGAGAAGAATGAAAACGAGGTCAGGGAAATACAAAAGCAAACTGCCTTTCAAATGTTTTAACTATGGTAAAATAGGACACTTTGCTGCTAAATGCCCTCATATAAGGAAAGAGAAGAGTTCTGCAGATGAAGGGAAATTTCTAAAGAAGAGGTATAGTAAAGAAAACAAGTACAAGAAGAAAAGTCTACATGTGAATGATGATGATGAATCCACAGAAACTTCAGAAAGTGAATCCTCCCATGAAAACAAAGAGAATGATTTCATTCTTATGGCTATAGAGGATCTAGAGATGAGCTGTACAGAGATGAATGATGAAGATTCCATTGTGGACATGGAGGGAGAGCTGATGAGTGCTCTAGAGGAGATTGATAGACTAATAATAAAGAAAAGAAAAGAAAAACAGCTATTAATCCAGTATGAAACCAATGGAAAAGACATCTATCTAATAAAGCTAGAACTGGAAGAGGCAAAGAAAATTGAAGAGACTCTAAAACAACAGCTAGCTGAAAATAAAGCCATATGTGAACATCTAGAGAAAGAAGTAGTAATGGTTAAGAAGGATTTAGAAAAATTTCAAGCCTTATATCATCATAATATCTCTAGTATCAAAGCTTCAGAAGAGCTAAATAACATTCTAAACAGACAGAGGTCACCTCAGATTAAGTTTGGTCTAGGCTATGGTCAAGGTGCAAGTAGCAGTGATTCAGAAAGCAAAGAATCATCAAACCTGATTAATTTTCAGAACAACAAGCAGGCAGAAATCCCCATAATAATAAATGTTGAAGCATGTAAAGACAATAATGAAAATCAATCAAAGAGTGATAAAAAGCAAGAGAATACCAATCTAAATAGCAAATCGGTACAGTCAGGAGTTCATGAAAAAGAGCCATACAACAGAATCAAGTATGCAGATCAGAATTACAATTATGAGCATCATAACTCAATACATTACTTTTCTAGAAATCCACCAAGAGTTAGGTATGTTAATTTCTTCAATGGTTATTGTTTTTGTTGTTCTAACTTTGGGCACAAAGCTGCCAATTGTTTTTAAAATTTCAGAAACATTCAGAGAAGGATGTCAAATAACAAACAGATGACACATCAATTAGTGTATAATCATATGGGTCATGTATCTCAATCAACTATTAAAAGAAGAACGCAAAACAGAAATACCAACCCGTTTGATCTTCTATACAATGAAACAGAATGTTACATATGTCACAACTTTGGGCATAAAGCTACAGAATGTAACTTGAAGGAGAACAAAACATAACCAAAAATGAAATATACAGCTAAACGAAATGTATGGAGGAAGAAAGAGAGTTCTCATTGTAATCTCGTGCTCTCAATTCAGAAACAGAAGAATCCTTGGTACATTGATAGTGGATGTTCAAAACATATGTCAGGAGATAAAGACAAGTTTATTTCTATGTCAGAGCTGAAATCTAGGAACATAACATTTGGAAACGATGCACCAGGAAAGATCAGAGGAAAGGGAATGGTTAGTCTTAGCAATGGTAAAGGAAAGGCTCAAGATGTTTTATTTGTAGATGGGTTGAAGCACAACCTTCTCAGTGTGAGTCAAATGTGTGACAAAGGGTGTGAAGTCTTGTTCACTGCTAAAGATTATAAAATTAAAAATATTTCCTTAGGAAAACTGGTTTCCAAAGGAATAAGAGCTGAGAATAATGTTTACATTTTAAAAGAAGAAAAAGAAGAGTGTTATCTTAGCAAATATGATGAAAGCTGGCTATGGCACAGAAGACTGGGACATCTACATTTTGATCATTTAATAAAACTCAAAAATAGAGCAGCAGTAAGGGACTTTCCAGAAATATCTAAACCACGTGATGAAGTGTGTAAACCTTGTCAGATGTGGAAGTTAACGAGAACACGGTTTAAGTCAAAGAGTGTTCCCTCCACAAATAATCCTCTTCAACTAGTCCATCCGGATCTGTGTGGCCCATCAAGGAAAGAAGGTACAGGTAAGGAGAACTATTTCATGCTCGTAATTGATGACTATTCCAGACTAACATGGGTTGCATTCCTTAAAGAGAAGTCTGAAGCATATGCTAAATTCAAGATATTTAAAGCCCTGACTGAAAATCAGACTGGAAGAAAGATTAAAGCTATCAGATCTGACAGAGGAGGAGAGTTCAGTTCAATACAGTTTAAAGAATTTTGTGATGAGCATGGCACCAGGAAAGAATATACGATGGCTGGAACTCCTCAACAAAATGGAGGGGTAGAAAGACAAAACATAACAGTCCAACAGATGGCCAAATCAATGATGAAGGAAAAGGATATTTCTCAAGGCTTCTGGGTGGAAGCTATCCATACAGTTGTGCACATTCTTAACAAAGCTCATTTGAGACCAAATAGTGACAAAACACCATATCATTTATGGTTTGGAAGACCTGCAACCATTAAACATTTCAGAGTTTTTGGGAGTAAATGCTATATCAAGAATAATGATGAAAATTTGGGCAAGTATGATGACAGAGCAGATGAAGGAATCTTTTTAGGATATGCTACAGAAAGCAAAGGCTATAGGTGTTATAACAAGAGGCTGCATAAAATAGTAGATTGCATAGATGTGAAAGTAGATGAAGATTGTCATGGAAATATCAATCAAAGGAATGATGAAGATTCATGTTTGGAAGATACAAATGAAGAGACAGAAGAACAGGTCCAAGAATCCCAAAAGGAAGAATCTAAATCATCAGAGTATGAGGAAGCTAAACCTGAACAGCACACTGTACAATCTTCTTCTAGAATGATTAGAAAAAATCACCCTGAAAGCCAAATCATTGGTGATGAGAGTAAAGTTGTTCAGAATAGAAGGAAGATTTTGCAAGAATCTGAACAGTCTCATATTTCTCTTCTCTCTACAATTGAGCCCCAATATTTTAAAGAAGCCAGCAAAGACAAAGACTGGGTAGTAGCCATGAATGAAGAGCTAGACCAGATTGAAAAGAATAGCACTTGGGAACTTGTTCCTAGGCCATCAGACAAGAATGTGATTGGATCCAAATGGGTATATAAGAATAAATTAAATGAACAGGGATAGATTGTAAGGAATAAAGCAAGACTGGTTTGTAAAGGTTATGCTCAGATTGAAGGACAAGACTTTGATGAAGCATTTGTTCTAGTGGCAAGAATGGAGGCTATCAGAATGTTTTTAGCCTATGCTTGTTACAAACGATTTAGAGTATACCAGATGGATGTCAAGTTAGCATTTCTCAATGGAAATTTAGAAGAAGAAGTGTATGTGGAGCAACTTGAAGGCTTTTCACTCACAGATAAACCTGACTATGTGTGCAAGATGAAAAAGGATTTGTATGGGTTGAAGCAAGAACCTAGAGCCTGGTATTCCAGACTGGACAAATATCTACAAGACAAAGACTTCAAGAAAGGTTCTGTGGACAGCAATTTATATATCAAAACTAAAGGTGATGACTTACTGATTGTATTGGTTTATGTTGATGATATCATATTTGGCTGTACTAATAATATTTCTGTTCAGTGGTTTCCTAACTCTATGAAATCTGAGTTCAAAATGTCAATGATTGGTGAGCTGTCCTATTTCCTTGGTCTTCAAATCTGTCAAAAAACTGAAGGTCTGTTTCTTTCTCAAGAAAAGTATCTAAAGGAGATGTTAAATAAGTTTCAAATGGAAGACTCCACACCTATGAGTACACCCATGGTCAGTGGCTGCAAGTTGAGAAAAGATGATTCTTCACCTGAAGTGGATCAAAAGATGTACATGTCTATGATAGGAATCCTATTATATATTACTGCATCAAGACCTGATATCATGCATGCTATTGGGATGGTAGGAAGGTTTCAAGCTACTCCTAAATAGAGTCATCTACTAGCTATGAAACGTATATTCAAATACCTAAAAGGTATGCTCTTTTATGGTCTGTGGTATCCCAAAAATAAAAAATTTTAGATAATAACATATTCAGATGCAGATTGGGCTAATTGTGTAGATGAAAGAAAAAGTACAAGTGGTGGAGCATTCTTCTTAGGAGAGTCTTTGGTTGCCTGGATAAGTAAAAAGAAAAGTTCCATTTCTTTATCCACTACTGAGGTAGAGTACAAAGCTACTGCTACTTGCTGTACCCAAATTTTATGGATGGTTCAATCTCTTGCTGATCTAGATGTAAAGTATTCTGAGCCTATTCCCATTCACTGTGACAATACTAGTGCTATCAGTGTTTCCAAGAACCCTGTTCTTCATTCCAAAACTAAACACATTCCCATAAAGTACCATTTCTTGCGCAAACAAGTGGCTACTCAAGCGGTGTTGTTGTGTTATATTCCTTCTACCGAACAGATTGCTGACATTTTTACTAAGCCTTTACCCACAGCTCAATTTGAATATCTGCCTCAGAAGCTGGGTGTTCAGTCCTTGTCTCAGTAACTCATGCATTGTGTTAGGGGGAGTCTGTGCTTATTGTATATCTTATTTCTGTTTACAACATGGAATGGCAGTTCGTTTTCTTAGTGCATCTTGTCAGGGGGAGACTAGTCATCAGACATACCATATCTGCCCAGGTTTATCCTTTGCCCTTGATGTCAAAGGGGGAGAAATGTGACCAGTTGAATGAGATATTGCCATCAATGTCAAAGGGGGATATTGTTGGAATATCTTTCAGAGTGGTGTGTTCAGGACTAGTAGATGGTGGCTAGTACTCAGTCTTAAAGTTTTAGTGTATTGTCATTGATGGCAATCTTCTATAAAGAGAAGGGGAACTGATGTCAAATGGATGTGGCAATCTACTGAAAAAGAGGTAGGAATGCAAACCAAGATGTTTCCATTCTGTCAAACTTTGCAGCACATGGAATGAATGGAATTTATTAACAGCAGCAACGGCGAGCTCCAGACAGACAATGAGGTCTGCGAGATCATTAGATCTATCAGCGTCGAAAACTCTATGAGTCAGATGATTAGTGCATTACACAGCCGCAATGGTAGGAGACGGAAATACTACGGGCTCCGTGGCAAACAAACATATTGGCGAGCGGAAGAACAAAATACTACGAAAGAATAGCCCTATTCACAGTCGCAACAGCAGAAGATGGAAATACTACGGGCTCTGCGGCAAACAAACATATCAGCGAGCAAAAGAACAAAAGACTACAGAAGAATAGTCCTATTCACAGCCGCAACAGTGGAAGACGGAAATACTATGGGCTCCGTGGCAAGAAAAACATATCGGCGAGCAGAAGAACGAAAGACTACGAGAGAATATTCCTATTCACAGCCGCAACGACGGAAGACCATCAAACTGTAAGTTCCGTGGTCAGCATAAAACATTGACAAAAAGAAAATTTATATGGCAGGTGGTTAGCTCGTTGAGGAGCCGCAACGGTGGAGAATGAAAGAACAAAACGTTCCAACGTGAAACCAAACAATCAACCGACTAAGGAAAATGCATCGGAGAAGAATATCAAGACTGAAGCTGATTATATTTCCACAATGGCGGGAGAATAAGCAAATTATCTTCCGATTTAAACATTTAAAATGCATTCAAGCAATTGATGACTATTCACGGAATGCAGAGAGTCAGATAAGCTGGGTAGTCAAAGGACTTAAGGGGTTTTCAGTTAGAGACTTTGAAAATCTATGGCATTCATGGAATGTGAATCATTTTTGCACAGATCAGCATTCGAGACGTTGAGAGTCTTGACAGTTAAAAATCTATTAACTGTTTCTCATTTGCAATTAGATGGTACATGAAGAGTCCATAACTGTTTCTGTAATGAATGGAGAGAATGTGAATCGACTGAAATATATATGTATATAGAAAAAAAGAACAGAAATAATGTAGAGCTGTTTGAGGAGAGTAACGGTGTGCAGAGTATTAAGAGATCAGTGCTGTAAAATGATACTGAATGAGTAGAGCAGCAGAGGAGAGGAACAAAAGAATGTGCTGAACAGTTGAACAGAACAGAGGAGCAGAGAGACGATGTTGAATAAAGCAAAGTGGTTTGGTAAGCAGAGACATATCTGCATTATTGCATTTTGATTCTATTGGAAAGTCTAGCAAATAATGGAGGTAGGGAGGTGCTAGGGGAGACTTTATGTCTCTGTCTGCAAGTGGGTGCTTGTAGAAATTGAAGATTGGTGTCTTCACCCAGTTGGTGCTGGGTTAAACTGGAAGTTGGTGCTTCCACCCGGTTGGTGCTGGGTTACAGTGAGAGTTGGTGCTCTCAGCAAGTTGGTGCTTGCATTCATAGGTTGTAGCCTCTTTGAGTCAGTGCTCAAATAAGAAGTGATGTACAACCATTGAAGCCTTTGACATCACAAGAAGAAGAGGTTTTTCCCTTATGGATTTCCTCGTGAAAATATCTGTGTATCATATATGTGATTAAATGTTGTGATTGAATGCTGTGTTTTATGCTATGTGCTCTTATGTTTATAACTCTGAATTCATAGCAAATATTGACTGCCATAAAGTTTATTGATTCTAAGTTAAAAGAATTTTTTTGGGTGAAAAATATTAACTAACTGATTCACCCCCCCTCTCAGTTAGTTCATACCTGTAACATATTATTTATTGCTCCATTGGGCATGGATTCTTATTCTGAAAGAAAAACAACCCACTATCTACTAATTTACAATCATAAGGCCTCAGAGCCTCAAATAAAATAGAGTTTTAGGAACCTCCCATTTACTAGGCCGTCAAATACCTCTTCACCTTCCAGATTCTGCAATTTGAAGGTGTTATTCTCATATACCTAGTCTATAACAAAAGGGCCAATCCACAAAGTGTCAAATTTTCCATGTTTCCCCTTGTCCTATCTGACAGCACCCCACTTGAGGACCCAATCTCCGACCTAGAAGTTGTCTGCCTTTGCTCTTTTGTCAAACATGCCCTTTATCCTCTGTTGATGAGCCTTTGATTTTCCTACCACCTGCTCCCTTATTTGCTGTAATTCTACCAAATCCATCATTCTTCTTACCATATCATTTGGTTCATCCTCTTCTTCCTAAAAGAACTTTTCCACTGGAAGGATGAGTTGGATAGGAAAGATGGCCTTAGTGCCATAAACTAACTTGAATGGAGAAGTCCCTATGGATATTTTGTATGTTACCCTATCAGCCCATAAGGAAAACTTAAGCTTTGAATCCCAGCTTTTCTGATTTGTCTCTAGCAGCTTCTTGATGATTATGACTAAGCTTTTGTTGGATGACTCAGCCAGGCCATTACCTTGTGGGTAATAGGATGTGGAGTGCACCAGTTGAATACCCATTGATTCACACATTTTAACTAATGCCCCAGCCTTAAAAGTTGGTGCATTATCAGTCACTAACCTCACTGGGCAACCAAACCTGCTGAAGATGTCCTCATATAAAAATCTCATAATGACTTGGTGAGTGGCATTTCTGGTGGGTACTGCTTCTATCCATTTGGTAAAGTAGTCAGTGGCTACTAAGATCCATTTATACTGTCCACTGGAAGATGGATTTATTTCACCTATGAAATCTATACCCCATTGCTAGAAAGGCCCATTCACTGTAACAGGCCTAAGGGGCAAGGATTTGAGTTGTTGCTTCCCTACAAATCTTTGACATTGGTCACATGCCCTTACAAAAGTGCATACATTAGCAAAGAGGGCTGGCCAATAGTATCCTGCTTTTAAGATCTTGTGGGCTGTAGTTTTCTAGTAGTGGTGGCCTCCACATGTACTGGAATGAAAGTGCTGCATGACCTACTCTGCTTCCTCTTTATCTAGACATCTTAACAAAATTCCAGACATCTTAACAAAATTCCAGACTGATCCTTCCAATACATCAAATTGTCGATTATGCAAAACTTAACAGATTTCAATTTAAGAGCTCATGCTTGGTTAGGAGTGAGATCAGGAGCAACTTCTAATTTAAGCAAAAATTGAATGATATCTGAGTACCACTCACATGAAGATATGTTCTCAGCTACTGGTGAACTGTTATTCTGCTCTTGATTTACTTCTGTTTCAGCAGCTACCATTGTCTGCACCTTTGCTGATTTGACACATGTAAAATTTATTCCCAATAGTTCACAGTTTTCTTTGGCCATGACTTTGGCCAGACCTAATCCCCTTACCATCTTGGTGGGTTTCACCTCTACATCAAACTCAATGAGTTTGGCAATCCACTTAGCTCTCTTCCCATCAATGTCAAGCCGAGTCAAAACATCCTTCACTGCAACTGAAGGGACATATGCAATTACCTTCGCATGGAGAATGTAGATTCTAAAGTTCTTCAAATATTTTATGAAAGCATAAGCTTGCTTCTCAATTGGGTCATACTTCAGCTCCGCATCTCTCAAGGTTCTGCTAAAAAAAGCAATTGGATGATCAAGACCTTCATCATTCTTTTGTAATAGTACAGCTGCCACTGTGTCATAAGATGCAAAAGAGAAAATGTAAAAACCCTTGGTGTAGTCGGGACTAATCAGGGTTGGGGCCCCCATGATGGCTTTCTTAATGTATTCAAAATAATTTCTTTCCTGGTCGGTCCACTTTGTTTCTGCATCCTTTTTTAGCATGGTTGTTATGTGCTTTACCAGCTCAGAGAAATTTGGAACGAATCTCTTGACAAAGTTTATCTTGCCTAAAAAGGACTGAATGTCTCTTTTTGATCTTGGTATTAACAGCTGCTGAATTGATTCCACTCTTACCGGATCAATATTTACACCTTCAGCTTAGACTATGTCTCCTAGGAGGTTTCCTTCATTGAATGCAAACTGGGAATTCTTGGGGTTTAGTGATATTCCATACCTTCTGCACTTTAGAAATACCTTCCTTAAATGCTGCAAGTGATCATGATGGCTGTGAGAGTAAACTGTTAAGTCATCCAAATATATCAGCACAAATTTATCTTTTATCCCTACAAAATCTAGATCCATAGCTCTCTGAAAAGTATTCCCATCATTCATTAGCCCAAACGACATTTTAGCATACATGAAGGTGCCCCAGGGAGTGGTAAAGGAAGTCTTCTCTTGGTCATCTGGGTGCACAACCACTTGGTTGTATCCAGAGAAGCCATCTAGGAAGGACATGACCCTGGCCCCAGAGGCTCTCTACAGTAGATGTTCCAGCTTGGGTAGTGGATAGTTGTATTTTTTGGAACACTTGTTCAGGTTTCTAAAATCCACACATAACCTGATTACTCCATTTTTCTTTCTCACCACTACTAGATTTGCGATCCACTTGGAATACCTGATGGGGATTATGATCTTGGCTTTGAGGAGTTTGTGGATCTCTTTCTCAATCACTGGTAATAGAAGAGGGCTGATGGGTATTAGTTTTTGTTTGAAAGGAATGGTGTCCTTCTCCAAAGGAATCCTATGCTGGATGATGTTGGTGTCATATGTTTTTAGGTCACTGTATTCCCATGCAAAGACATTAGCAAACTCTTCTATCAAGCTGCAATA
Organism: Pseudotsuga menziesii; assembly: GCA_001517045.1. Lineage (NCBI taxonomy): Eukaryota > Viridiplantae > Streptophyta > Pinopsida > Pinales > Pinaceae > Pseudotsuga > Pseudotsuga menziesii. The sequence goes on along the minus strand of LPNX011004850.1, from coordinate 400,812 downwards.
TTTAGACTTTTGTTCAGCAGTCATCCCAGTGGATAGATTTATCAGTTTTGGATGGCTCTGGCTACCTATGTTGTGCTCTTAGATAGCAGGATCTAGCTCCCTTTTGGCAGGCTTGAAAGGGATGTCATTGTGATCAAACAGTTATTCCAGTGGTACTAAACCTCGGGGTATGTGGTTGCTGGGCAATTGGACAATAATGTGCTCAGACACTTTATCTTTTAGCTTGAGCTACTTGGATTCCTCCAGGTTAAGGTTTTCCTAGTCTATGTGTATGTCAAAGAATTCATCCACCAACTGAAGGAATTTACTAAGCTCCCCATCATTTTCAAACACCCTCCAAAATTTTACATTATCTAGCAAAGAGGGTCTGTACTTGACCTGAACATCATAGTTGAGCTTAGGGGGAAAAGGAGGAACAGAAAGACTTATCGAGATAGCTAGGGAATCATCCAGGCGATTCAAATCCCTAGGAATATACAATAGTTCAAAAAACATAAAGGAGTCTCTGAGTTTCCATACCTCATCCTTGTAGACCTTCAATTTGATATTTTTCTTCTGAAAAGTGTTGTTTTCCTGCTGTATGATGAGGTCTGCATTCCCAAAAATATTCATGCACATGATCCCCATCTCTTTGGCCACTTTAACTTCCAGTGGCAAGGCTTCGTACTCTGCTATGTTGTTGGTGGTTTTGAAATCGAGCTTATATGACAAGTGAATGCTTTCTTTAGATGGGGAGATCAACACGATGCCCGTGCCCGCTAAGATTTGGGCACTAGCTCCATCGAAGTACATGGTCCAGATTGCTGCTGTGACTTCTTCTGATCGTGGACGGGTGGGCTCAGTGACCTGAAATGGTGTCTATTGATTATCATCAATTTGCAAAATACAGGACCTGAAATCGATGTCCACGGCGTAAATTGGGTGATTCACTAAATGATTTGTTAGTTTTTCAACATTTAAGCTAGCATTATATGGATCTTTAATTGAGAAAACAACAAGAACATCAATCAAACACAATAGACAATCAACACAGTGTTTTTCCTCAGGGAAACCATAAATGGAGAAAATCTCGCAACTTCCTCAGAGATAGAATCAACACAAAAGGTAAAACCCCAAAATAGTAAGATGCACTCCCAACAGTAGTAACCTTCTTCTTCTCTAGCCCCAATGTATTCTCCTTCCTCAACTATGTGCTACACTTGAGTGTGTATGTGATGTGTGCTAAATAGAGAGTCCAACTCTCTATTTATACTAATCCTGACATGACTAAAACCCTACTAGGACCGACCTCTACTAGGAGAGTCTAATAACCCTAGTGCCCTAGAAGTGTGGGGACTTTAACCCTTAGACAATCAAAGGGTTACCCATAATGACTAGACATGACTTGTTTACATTATTGATTCTCCCAATCGGAACATCGAGGCATGACATGATAACATCTGGGAATAAACATTGGGTTACAATAGATAATAAATACAAGTGAATATGTTTCGAAGTTACAATTACATCAACACTCCCTCTTAACTAGGAAGGTATTCTCTCGACACAATTTTCATCACCGGTCTTCTTCTCTGGATCTTCTTGTCATCTGCATCTCCAATTCATATTGTCTTCAAGTCATCTTTATCTTCATACCATCTTCATCTAGATCTGGATCATCACTTAATCTGGATCATCATCACTGAATCATACTTGATATGAAACATTACTAGATCATACTCGATTTGGAACATCACTAGATCATACTCAATATGGAACATCTCTGGATCATACTCGATCTGGGACATCACTGGATCATACTGGATCTAGAACATCATCACTCAATTTGGATCATCATCACTGGATCTGGATCATCACTCGAACTGGATCATCATCACTGGATCTGGATCATCACTCGATCTGGATCATCATCACTGGATCTGGATCATCACTGTTAGATCTAGATCACCACTCGATCTGGATCTCTCGAAGTCATCATAATTGGATTTGGATCACAGCTCAATTTCTATCTCCTCTGGTCACCATCATATGTTTTATCTCATGATTCTTCTCGTCACAGGAAGTTCTACAGAGCCATCCTTCTTTCATGTTGGGTGTATGCCTACCTCCTCGTAGGTCTTTGGTAGCCCTTACATCTGACCTACTTGTTAGAATGGTCAACACTCACATCTGACCTGCTTGTCAGAAAGGCAATAGCCCTTACATCTGACCTACTCGTCAGAATGGCAAGCACTCACATCTGACCTACTCGTCAGAAAGGTGGTAGCCCTTATATCTGATCATATAGGACCTAATCCTACAATCATATCAGAATGGCCAGCACTCACATTTGACCTACTCATCATAAAGGTGGTAGCCCTTACATCTATGTAGGAGCTCATCCTACATTAGAATGGCCAGCACTCACATCTGACCTACTCGTCAAAATGGCGATAGCCCTTACATCTGAACTACTCGTCAAAATGGCTAGTACTCACATCTAACATGGGAGGAACTTAATCCTTTAACCATGACAGAATGAATCGGCCCTTACATCTGACCTACTCATTAGAATGTCGGTATCCCTTACATCTGACCTACTCATCAGAATGGCCAGCACTCACATCTGACATGGGAGGAACTTAATCCTTTAGCCATGACAGAATGTCTCAGCCCTTACATCTGACCTGCTCATTAGAATGGCTATGGATATTAGCACTCATATCTGACATGGAAGGAACCAATCCTCTCACCATGACAAAATGGCTCAACCCTTACATCTAACCTGCTCGTCATAATGGCTTCTAGACTCATCACTTCCCCTTGGAAGGGACCTCGATCTAGAGAACACCAAGCTTCTCCTTGAAGTGCTCGAACTTCACTCTGGCTAGTGGCTTTGTCAACACATCAGCTATCTGATCATCCGTCGCAACATACTGGAGCTTCACTACTCCCCTCTGCACCATATCCCTAATATAGTGATACTTGATCTCAATATGCTTCGACTTGTCATGGAACACTGGATTCTTTGACAACTTCACGCAACCCTGGTTGTCACAATGTATACAAGTAGCATCCATCTGGAGATCAAATAAATCAGATAGTAGCTTCCTTAGACATACTGCCTCACAACTAACTAAACAGGATACTAAGGAAGCTACTGTCTGATTTATTTGATCTCCAGATGGATGCTACTTGTATACATTATGACAACCATATTGCCTCACAATTAGCTTAACAGGCTGCGACATACTATGCTTCAGCTGTACTCAGTGCCACACAGGATTGCTTCCTGCTAAACCAAGAAATCACACTTGATCCCATACTGAAGAAACACCCTGAAGTTCTCTTCCTATCGATGGCACTGCCTGCCCAATCTGAATAAACATAACCCTCTAGGTTAATATTCTGATTCGCATCGTATTTGAGCCCATAATCAACTGTACCCCTCAGGTACCTCAGAACATGCTTTGCAGTAATCAAGTGAACATTTCTCAGATCTATCAAGAACTGGCTCAAGGTGTTCACAAAAAAGAAAATGTCTGGTCTCAAGGACCTAATCATCTAACGATACATCGTAGCATCAACTGACTATGATGAAGAATCACTCAATAGCTTCAGGTTCGATGCCATATGTGTGCCCATAGCCTTGCAGTCCATCATCCCAAACCTTTTTAGGATCTCTACTGTATACTTCCCCTGTCCAAGAAAGATTCCATCTGCACTCTGCCACACCTCCATACCTAGAAAATAATGCATCATTCCCAAGTCCTTCATCTCGAACTTGGCAGCAAGATTTCTCTTCGTATCAGCAATCAACCCATCCATACCTGTCACAAATAGATCATCTACATACAATAGAAGCATCACTGGGTTGCCATCTTCAACCTTGTAGTAAAGGTTGGAATCTGCTTTACTTTTGGTAAATCCCAAACTGGATAGAAAGCTGTCAATTCTATCGTACCATGTCCTAGGTGCCTATTTCAAACCATATAGGGATTTCTTCAATCTACACACATGAGACTCCCTGTCACGGGTCTCAAAACCGAGTGGCTGTTCTACATACACTTCCTCTTCCACTACACCATTCAAGAAAGCAGTCTTGACATCCATCTGATGTATCTTCCATTTCATCACTACAGCCAGAGCAAGTACTGATTTGATGGAAGTGTATCTGGCTACAAGTGCAAAGGTTTCTTCATAATCTATTCCTTCTTTCTGAGAGAAACCATGAGCCACAAATCTTGCCTTATATTTTTCTATGCTACCATCTACAGCATGTTTGATCTTGTACATCCATTTGGAAGTTACAACTAACTTCCCTTTTGGTCTTGGGACAACATCCCAAACATCATTCTTCATGATCGATTGGTATTCTTTGATCACAGAATCCTTCCATTCTTTCCATTCTATTGCTTCTTCATAACTGGAAGGTTCTTTATCAATGAAATCACATAGTAATGCTACATACCCGAAGCAGGATCTGGTCCTCTTTCTTTCTCTGTGATTCTCTTCTGGAGCCCCATATCTTTCCACATCTTGGATAAGTTCTCATTCCCAAGCAGGTTTCCTCTTATGTCGGATTCTTCTCCAGAGGTGGATCTACAGGTCTTTGTGGTTCTTCAAATTCTTCATCTTCTTCTTGAGCTTCTTCATTCATGGTTGTATCATGAATTCTTGGTGCTTCTGCTTCTTCGGATTCTTCAGCATGTTTCTTTCTAGATTTGTTGTAAGCTGTATATTCATCAAATGTAACATCCCTGCTAATGTCAATCTTCTTGAATCCTGGGAAATATATTCTGTAAGCCTTTGAGCTTTCAGAGTATCCCACAAATATACCCTTCTTTCTTGAAGGATCTAATTTAGTCCTCTTCTCTTTTGGAATGTGTATGTACACAGGACAGCCGAATATTCTGAGATGGCTGAATTCTGGTTTCTTTCTAGAGAAGACTTCTTCAGGAGTCTTATTCTTGAGTACTCTATGTGGAGTACGGTTCTGTACATACACTGTTGTTCTGGCAGCTTCCGCCCAAAGATGCATAGGAAGGTCTTGATCATGAAGCATTGCAAGTTTGCAGCTTCCATGATAGTTCTTTTCTTTCGTTCTGCAATCCCATTCTGCTGTGGATTATAAGGAGTAGACAACTCCCTCTTAATCCCTGATTCTTTGCATAGTTCTTTGAACTCATTTGAAGTGAATTCTCCACCATTATCTTATCGAAAGGTCTTGATCTTCTTTTCAGTCTGGTTCTCGACCAAGGCTTTGAATTCCTTGAACTTGTTGAATACTTCATCTTTGTTCTTCATGAAATAAACCCATGTCTTCCTATAAAAATCATCAATAAAAGAAACATAAGATGCATACCCGCTTAGTGAGTTTGATGACATAGGACCGCATACATCGGAGTGGATGATTTCCAAGATTCCTTTTGCTTTGCTTTCGCTACTTGGAAATGTCTTCTTTGTATTCTTTCCTTTCGCACATCCTTTGCAGACCCCATCATGTTTTTGTTGGATTTCTAGAAGACCTTCAATAGATTTGCTTGCAATAGGTAGTGCTCTGTAATGCACATGTGCAAGCCTTATATTCCAAAGTTCACTTGGCTCTACTATTTCATGGACCAAGGCTTGTTCTGGATGACCCTTTAGTTTGTACAATCCTCCTTCTTGTTCTCCAATCACCACCTCATCATTGATAGTCTTTCCTTTTGGCCACATGATGACTTGACCATCTATGAATGCAACCCTCATTCCTTTTGCATCTAATGTCGATATGGAGAGGAGGTTCTTCTTGAGTCCTAGCACAAAAAATACTTCTTTCATTGTTAGATACTTTCCAGAGTCTAGCTTATAGGAAGATTCCCCACTACTTTTTATTGGATATTGGTAGTCATCTCCTAGCTTCACCTTGTGAGGTGATTCATGTTCTAACAATCTCACAAAGGATTCCTTGAATCCTGTCATATGTTTGGAGGACCCACTTCCTATAAGCCAATCATCACTTCCATGAGTAATGTTACCTATGAGAACAGAAATCAAAACATATTCATCCTCGCTTGAATAATATTCACTTTCATATCTGGTTCTCTTCTTGGATGGTTCATCATCCTCTGCAACATGAGCATGATGTCTTCTTTTACTGCTCCTCTTTGATAGCTTTGGTTTCTTAGGACAATTCTTTGCATAATGTCCTACTTCATCACATGTATAACATATGACCCTAGACAAATCTTTCCTAGTGTTATCTTTGTGATAGTGCGTACCTTTAGGGTGACGAGATCTTCTTTTGGTTGACTTGGAGTGTACCGTGAGAGCTTGATCTTCACTTCCCATATTTTCTTCTCGAGCTGCTATCCATGCTTCTTCTTGAGAACAATCTTCCCATAGTCTACTGAATTTGAATAACTTCTTTCTAGCACAGATTCCTTGGATGAAAGAATCCCATGACCTAGGAATGCCATTCAAGGTAGTCATCATAATCTCTGCATTTTCCACTTCTTCATCTATTGCTTCTAGTTGTTCCTTGATCTGAGAGACTCTTGTGAAGTAAGACTAGATTGTTTCTACATTCTGAATCTTCACATTCTTCAGTTGGTTTCTTAGAGTCATATTCTGGTTTATGTTCTTCCCTTCAAACAATTTGGTTAGGGCATCAAACATAGATTTAGGTTCCTTGAGAGAGGACACCTGAGGGATAACCTGATCCTTGATAGAATCAGCAATGATCCTCTTTACCATAACCAACTTCTTCTTATGCAAGGCCTTAGCCTCATCTCCCTCTGGAACTGGAACCTCCTCATGGATGTAGGAGTCTAACTCATTTTCTTCCAGGACCAGGGAGATCCTATACTTCCAATCTCGGAAGTTATCAGCTCCCTCAAGCTTTTGATCAAGCTTGGTATGATGAGACATCTTAACTAAGAACCTCAAATGGAAATAAATTTTTTTTTAAATATTACTAGGTCAAGATGTCGTATCTGAATGTTGAGCTGAAATCCTGTAGAGTTGGTTCAGAAGCAAATCAGGGTTTTTCTTTTCCTGAGTTTTGTCCACCCAACTGCTTTGAAATTTATCCCTAACTTCGATTTTTGTGAGGAGATCAATCTAGGCCTGGGCTCACTGAAAAATTCCTCTTCTGTGAAAGCCTTAATTTTCGGTAGTAGTGTTGGGTCCAAAAATGAAAAACCTCAGAATTGGATTCTACTTTGATAGAAAGATGCACCCTAAGGAGGAGAGTTATTCCACCTTACTTTTGCTAAAAATATATGGAGAGATATCCACAAAGTAGGAAGCCCTAGTTCTTGCAGCTGCACAGTGTCTTCTTCTCAGGTTAGCTCTGATACCATGTTAGTTTTTCAACATTTAAGCTAGAATTATATGGATCTTTAACTGAGAGAACAAAAAGCACATCAATCAAACACAAGAGACAATCAACACAGTGTTTTTCCTCAGGGAAACCATAAATGGAGAAAACCCCACAACTTCCTCAGAGATAGAATCAGCACAAAAGGTAAAAACCCAAAACAGTAAGATGCACTCCGAACAGCAGTAACCTTCTTCTTCTCTAGCCCCAATGTCTTCTCCTTCCTCAACTATGCACTACACTTGAGTGTGTATGTGATGTGTACTAAATAGAGAGTCCAACTCTCTATTTATACTAATCCCAACATGACTAAAACCCTACTAGGGTCGACCTCTACTAGGAGAGTCTAATAACCCTAGTGGCCCAGAACTGTGGGGACTTTAACCCTTAGACAATCGGAGGGCTACCCACAATGACTTGACATGACTTGTTTACATTATTGATTCTCCTGATCGAAACATCGGGACATGACATGATAACATCCTGGAATAAACATCGGGTTACAATAGATAAGAAATACAAGTGAATACATTCCGAAGTTACAATTACATCAACACGACTCTCCTTGCTTATAATGTATGCTGGCTGATTTTCCCTGTACAGTCTCTTAGTCTCCCCTGTGAACATGGGAATGGTGGCATACATGAGATCCATCTGAAGGGTTCCACCCAATCTTTTGCTCCATGACCGGGATAGCAAGAGGCCAAATTTTGGAGGAATATCAGCCACTACGATGTCCATCATTACGCTTTTTGAAGGCAGATAGGTTAATTTTACATCAAGGTATTTGATGAGGCCCAAGCATTTGACCTTCCTGGAGTCAAAGGAGAATAAATCATGGTATAGCTTGGTAATGCTAAGGTTGATCTCATCCATCACTGCCTTTGGCATTAGGTTATGAGAGGCTCCTAAATCCAGCAGACAGTTATGGAGGATTTTATCATGGATGTTCAAGGATATATAGAATGGTGGGCAAGAATCCTTTAGGTCTTCAATCACGGGGCCCAAGGTTACAACAGGCTTGTCATCTTCCAGGTTCACAAAGTCAGTGTCAATGTGCACCTTGGGCTATTGAGATAGACTCCCCATTTTCTCTTTTCAGGTTGCTGAACTCTGTGATGTAGTAGATGTGGTCTCTCCTCTCTCCCCAATGTTTTAGGAAAATGTCATCTAGGGCCTCTATGTCTACCATTGACCCAGCAGGAAATTCCTTGAACCATTTTCTATCCTGGACATCTAGGCTTTGCACAAAGACTCTGGTCCATACATCTTCTTGTTCTATATTAATATTTTCAGCATAGCTATAAAAATCCTCTAGATTTTCTTCAACAGTGAAATCCCCTTCCCCTGTAAAATTTGGCATATAATTGAGGTAATCCCCAGTAGGCATGGCTACGAGTGGATTTTGAAATACTAGGGGTCCATACCTAGCTACTAGGATCCTTTCCATCTTGGACAATTGAGGGTTAGCCATATTGGAAATGGGTATGGAGAGGGATGTGGAAGGTAGTACTGATGAATATATTTGCCAAGAAGGCAGTGGTATAATTATCCCATTGGAGTTACCAGGGATTGGATCTTCACAAGCAGCAGTGCTTGAAGATGCCCAAGCCCTAGATTTTTTTGATATAAAAAATTTCTGGGAATTAAGAATTTTAGCAGAAGAAATAACAGCAGAAATATTTATTGAAATACCTAATGTAGCATTTTGTGCAACACTGTTGGTCTAGTTTAGTAAAGCCCTAGCTTTCCTCAATATTTATCTAGATCTGAAACGGGTGTTTCTGGTGGCCCCTTTGGGTTTGCTCTGGTACTTGGTCTTCTTGAAGCCACCTTATATCAATGGAGTCACCAGATAGATTATTACAACTATAATAATGTCTGAGCCTTGTCTATCATCAAAGCATGGATCTATGTCGTCTCCCAGGGAAGCTGAGATTCAATCTCTTGTCCTCGGCAACGACACCACTTTGTTATCACTCTCGAAACTCCTCTGGGTTGTTTCTCAAGGATGCCTAGTAACTTAAAAAAAATTGGTTTTCTTATATGGATCAAGCCAGATAACCTATATAACCTCTCACTCTCAAGACATGTATGAAGCTCACTCAATCACAAGGCTTTTAGTTAAAACTTGTTTAGTAGTTTGATAAAAAGGTGCAGGGATGAAGAACTCACCAGGCTAGCAGACTTACACACATAACACATGCATATAAATGCCTAAATCCTATTGAGGATGGTGTTTATAAATCAAATATCACTAAATAACCAATAGGATGACAACTATCGGTCCTTTAATAAATCTGAAAAGTACCTAAATGCACATTCAGGCAATAAACACAGTAAAGAAAGGGATGGCTAAACAAATCACAACAAAAGAGCATATACTTAGAATAAACCAGATGAGACGCTTGATAATGGAATAGGCTCATAAATCGCTGGAGTTGAACCTTTATTCATAAATTAATCATGGACTTTATAGCCTTTTACAAAAGTTAGAGATCCTGAAAATCCAATGTGTTTACACAAAAAGAATTGAAAGTGATAGTTTTTCTAGATTAGGGCTTCAAACCCTTGCTAACTATTTGTTTATCTACTACAAATATCTAGTTCACTGAGTGAATTTTAAATGACTGAAGTGGTCACTGATAATCACCACTAAGGGTTTACTATGAAGTTCCCGCCAACAACCAATGTTTATGCGTTTAGTGAAGTGATTTTCCTCATTTAATCCGCTGGATTTTTCTCTATCTCATCGCCGCAGTATCGATGCTCCAAGTCTCTATTTTCCCATAGTTTACCACCTCAGTCGCTGATAGGAAGCTTTCTTCTATCACATCGATGCCCAAATCTGAATATTGCCGCTGTTTCGATGCTCCAAGTCCCAACGTTTCCGCAGTTTACTGCCTTATCGCCACTGTCGCCAATCGGGGCTTTTTCTTTTAGCTCATCGGTGCTCTAAGTCTCTATGCTACCACTCTCCATATTTAGCTCGTCGGCGATCGGGAGCTGTGACAGCTAATGCATAGGAACCCTTTTCATGGATGCTGCTACAGTTTTGGAGGTGAAACTAACTAAATTCATCACTGTCGGGAGTTGATTGACGATGTTTGAATCAGAGCTCTAGTATTCTGTGCCACTGACACTACGGAGCTTCTTAGATTTCCCTCACCAATCTGTAGCCCTTAGAGCCTCTTATTGCCAATGAGTCTTTTTTGTTTTAGAAACCGTAGTCAGTTGGTTTCCCATCGTTTCGGCACCCTAGTGGACTATTGTGCCGACGATTTATGTTTTCGCATTCTGACACCTAGTCTTCAGTTCCTTCGATCGGTGATGATTTTCTATTATGCGCTATCGAAATGATTCTTGCCCAATCGTCAAAATGTTCATCACATTGCGGAACCCGTATTCTATCTTTCTTCCACAGTTGCAGCATCGCAGTGAACTAAAACTCTACAACATTAGTCCCTTGATCCTCCAATTGCCAAAATTTTTATGTTGTGGTGGAACCCGTAGTCAGTTGGTTTCCCGCCGTTTCAGCACTCTAGTGGATGATTTCGCTGATCGTTAGTCCTTTCAAGTTCCGATGCTGACACTACGAAAACTTTCAGCTTTAACTCATTGCTCCTTAGTCCTTCTGTTTCCCGCCATTGCGGCTCCTCAGGGAACAAGCTTGCCGATAGCTAGTGATTCCAAGTTCCGACACATAAATTTTTTTCTGCTTGCAGAACCCGTAGTAAGTCTTTCTTCCATCGTTGCGGCTCCGCAGTGAACTATTTTTTCGTCGGTTAGTATTTAGCATCTCCGACGTTGTGGCTCCGCAGTGAACTATTTTGCCACTAGTTAGTCTTTAGCATATCCGACGCCGATGAGTATATATTGTTTTGAAACCCACAGTAAGTTTTTCTTCCGCCATTGCGGCTCCGTAGTGAACTAAGACTCCACAACGTCAGCGATCAGAACTCAAAACTTCTTACCATCGGAGATTTCAATCATTATAGTCTCCGTAGTTGCGGTGCTTTTAGTCACTTTATTCTCCGATCACTATTTAAGAGTGTTCCGATGGTGGTGAAAAGTTTAGCCATACGCTTAACTGTCAAAGGGGTCTTCCACCTGTTATTTATCTTCCATCTTTTGGTGGTTAATGAGATGTTCTGATCCTCTTCCAAGCCACCAAAGCCACAACTTTGTGAAATTTGCATAAAAAATAGAGGTCCTCAAAACTGTTAGTGATCTTCATATCCTTCATTGCATCATTTAAATTCTTCCTACTATCAAAAATAATTTTATTTTATTTTGGGAGACAACACGCTGTGTCTGTGTTAGGAGGAGTGGATGGAAAAATCCCCTTAAGGGATGAATCCTTCAACATGCCTACCCGAATCGATTGGTAAGGAGGAGGGGACTGACCTAACATAGGGATGTTATTAGCTGTAGAGGTAGTAAAATCCAGCGTACAGAATTCAAGCTGGTCAATGGTGACAATTCTCCCTAGATGTGGAAATTGGACTGTTCGAAATACCGTCGAAGCGACAGCAGGCATGGCATAAAACCAATTTCTTCCTAGAAGGAGGTTGTAATCTAACGGGGAGTCTACTACTTCTACTTGAATAGAAACAGTTTTTCCCCCAAGCTCAACTGCAAGGGATGATATGAGACCATGGGGCTAGAAACCTCATCCATCAAAGGCTTTCAAAGTCGTAGGTGATGTTGCAAGCTTGGGAGAGCCACTAGCTTTCCAACAAGACAGGGACAAAACTAAAGTTGAAGCTCCTTCATCTAAGACAGTTCTAAAGACCTTCTTTTCAACTATTTTTTTGATGATTTGGAAAGCAATTTTGTGAGGTAGTCTAGACTTACAGTTCTCAACATTGAAATGAACCAAATTAGTATTGTCCAGTTCTAAAGCTTCTAACACAGTTAATAGGTTTTTGCGTTGTGTAGGACAACTTTGGAGAACTTCCAAGGTAGACATTGCACATGGTGCCTGAGTGAGATATTCAAATACATTATAAAATTGAGTAGCTTGGGAATTAGGGTTAAAAACAGCCTTCCTAAGAGTACTCTTTGGTGGACACAAAACCATGTCGAGAGTATGCTTCTCGATGGTTAGGGGGACAGTAGATGAGGATTCGGGAGAACCAATAGAGGGAGCTTTTCCTAAAGAAGAATTGTCTTCTTTCTTGTCTGCAGGTTTATCGTAACTCTGACTTCTAGTTTGTAAACTAATGGTATCCGAGGACATCATGCAAATTTCCTCTGAAGAACTAGAGTTTCCATGATTAGACATGTGGTCTATTAGTTGTTGTTGAGAGGGAAAAGGATCTGTGAGAACTGCGGGTGTGGAAATTTTTTTCAAAAATTGGGTGATTTCATCCCGACGAGGACACTCTTTTGTGAAATGGTCACCTCCAAATAGAAGACATGGATATTTTTCTTTTCTTTTCCCTTTATCATTATCGTTGGTGGTTGGTTTTGGATTCTCCTATTGGTTTCCAGGTTTTTTTTTTTAGCTTTACCTTTCTTTTTATTGCTGTCGGGTGCTTGAATACTCTGAATAGAAGTGACCTCGGTGGAAACCTTAGGAGTTGAAGGAGTAGGGGTGGAAGTCTAGGGTTGCTTAGCAGGTTTTTCTACTGACGAGGACTAGATTGAACCAATAATCTCATCAACAGAGACTTCTACTAGTGGCTTTGCAGGATCAGTGCTTGGGCGAGGAGCTTGAGGAATCAAGTCATACAAAGTTTTGGACTGGGAATAGACCAAGTCCAGATATTGGGCTCGACTAATGGATTTCTCTTTAGTAATGGAATAGCCACATATCAGGAAATTGTAGCCAAAAAATATTTAGTAAACTAATCAGCTAATAATTGATATGGTATAGGAGCCTTAATAAGTCTTCTCTGCCTTCTCCACTCATGGATATGATTAGATATGTGGGTGGAGGTGTTCTATCAAAGAGAAGTTAACAGAACAGTATCCATTTCATAATGGATAGGAAGTTGAAAGTGCGTAAGAAATACAGTTGCCAATGAGACAAAATCCACAAACGAATGTTGCAGAAGTTCATTGTACCATTTTGCAACTGTACCGGTCAAAGTTTGCTACAAGAGCCTTAAACAAACTGAATCATCCATAAGGGATTTTGAAGAACACCACAGATGGAATGTCATGACATGGTTTTTTGGATCATCTCCCTACTTCCCATAGAACTTCAGAATTTTCGATGGTAACTTTACCAAAATGGGAGGCCACGAGGGGTTATGTTGAATGGGGTCATTAATCAACTTGGACAAATCAAGAAAGTCCAAAGTTTCTAGGAAAGGTAACTGAGGATTAGGTTGCATATACTGGTAATATTGATATGGCATATAAGTACTAGTAGGACCATAAGTATACTGATAGACAAGTTGTTGTGATGAAGAACTATCAAAAGATCTGCTCGTAGGGGGTTTATTTATGGGATCAGGACCGTTAGGACCACTGGGGCCTCCAGAAGGAGGACCACTAGGGCCTCTGGGACCACCAGGACCACTGGGACCACCAGGACCACCTAGACCACCAAACCCTTTAGGAACCTTGGGAGGTAAGCCTTCGGAGCCTCCGGAACCACTAGGAGGAGGGCCACCAGACCCTCTAGGGCCATTAAGAGGGAAGCCACCAGGCCCCCCAGGACCACCAGGACCATAAGGAGGAAATCCACCAGGCCCTCCAGGACCATTAGGCCCCCTAGGGGGAGGGCCTCCATAAGGCAGTCATCCGACACCTCCCGCAGTATGTATAGGTATCCCTCCCATAGCTGGCATGTAGGACCAGTTAGGTTTCCCCCATGGCATGAAAGTATTCCATTACTAGGATATGGAATTCCAGTATAAAGAATTCCTGTAGGGTTGGGTGGATAATTAATGTTTCCTACAGGTACTTTATTTTCTGTGTAACCATAACCCCAAGAGGTTTGATTGGATACAGGTTGTGCCCCAAAGGGCTGACCTGAACTGGATGGGGGGTTAACCACATTTGTGTGGTTAGGAGGGACATAAACTGTATATTTCTCTATACCAGAGGTCTCCCTTGACTAGGTACAATTCCGGTGCCAGATAACGTAGGTCGTGCCGAGGTTTTTCCCCCAGCACTAGAAGGTAATGATGAAACAGGAATTGAACATTGAGTCCCAGGTGTGGAAGACCTAGGAGGATTTGGAATAGACATAATATGGGAGGCAGTGGGGTTAGAAGTTTGACATGGGTTATGTGGAGTCACTATGCAATCTAGAATTGGTTCAATGGATCTCATAGAATCGACAAGTGAACGATATCCCACAGGAACAGCTGCGGAACATGATGGTGGTGTGCCCAATACATCATCTATTTTCTTTTCAATCTCTTGTACACAAAGAATAGCTGCCTAGTATTGTCTATGTTCTTCTTCATCTGGTGAAACTTCTTTAGAAAAGTTTAAACGAGTGCCAAATGAGGCAATGGCTTGTCCTATAGAGGTATCCCAAAATGGAGGATTGGGACCGTAATCCGGATGGGTAGTATCATCAACATGACCTTTTGTGGGAGAATGGAACAAATTATTACCCCAAGAAGGTTGTTGGGCCAAGGGAGGCGAGTGTGAAGGATATGGTCCTCCACTTTCTGCAACCACATTCTCTCCTACTTGGGAGGTGGTAGCAACTCCTTGGTCGATAGCTTCCGTAGTATTTTCTCCTAAAACAAGAATAAAATCAAGTGCCAAGCCCCGTACTCTTCTGTACTGTCTTAGCTCAACCAATTTGTACAGCTCCTATCTAACCTAGGGTCTCAAAAACTAGAAAACACACCAGAAATTTCCCTACTCAAGATATAGGCCAAATAAGCAAACTTAAATGATAGGAGGAGTTCAGATAGTCAAGTCTCTCACCATGATTGTCAAGAAGGTGCCACTCGCGATATACCTCAAGGGTACATGTGTATTAATCTCCCTTAATGTTATTTTCGGTGTATGGCTCCAAGCAAGATGGCCAAAGGGATTTTCTCAGATGGATAAGATATCCTAGTGGGGTCTCCTGATATGCGCAAGGTACATGGGAGCTCAAATCAATAGTAGTGTTGTCTAATGCATAACCGTTCACAAGGGGCCTTCTGATATACAACCGAGTACATGAAGTACCTTTCTATATACCTCAAGGGTATGTGAAAGGCTGTTTGATATACCGATGGTGCATGGAAGAACCACACGATTCTTGAGATGTAATGCGGATGAGTAATGATAGCTCCTACACTTAACAACGCCCTAACACGTCTCTATCCTATCACTCAAATTGCTATGTAAAGTTTAACCTATAACTACCGTTAATTTTAAAGTGGACGGTTAGGTGAATGCATGGAATTTTGACAGAAAAAGTAAAACCAAATATTTCACTTTACCGTTCATGGTATGCATATGCAAATATTTCATATGTATGCATATGTATGCATATGCAAATATTTCACTTTACCGTTCATGGTATGCCTACCTACGAGAGGGAAAGAGTATTTTCTTTTGTTTTAAAACAAAAAATTTCCAAACAACTATCTTGAACAAATAAAAATCAAAGACAAGAAACACTTTCCAAAATCATTTCTCTTTTCTGAAAGCAATCAAAAGGGGAAGAGTCTCTTTTCCTAAAAGAAAAACAAGAAGCACACTACATGCATATGCACTCTATTTTTCGATTTTTCTTACAACATAGATAGATCTAACTTAAAACTACACTATTTTTTTTATTTTGATGAGATAGTACTAATGAAAAAAGAGACAAAAGAACACAAAGAACCTGAAATCTTGTGAGGCTAATCAGAGATCCAATTCCTTATGCTTAATAATGATAATGACCTAATCTCAGTTAAAAAAAAATCTTTTTAACAAGCAAAAAGAAGTCCTCTATGGAAACAAAAAGTAAAATCAAGATGCTAATCAAATGGTTTTTCTTTCAGTGTTAGAAATGAAAAGAGAGCTCACTACAGCTTAAGCTTTCAAAAAATTATTCCTTTCACAATCACAACCAACAAGCACGGAAGAAAATGAATAATCAACAAGCCTAGTATAGCTTTTGAATTCTTCAACCAAACCAATCTTTTACCACAGAATTTCAAACCATGAGCATTCAGATTCTAACACACAAGCCTAACAGTGTAGGGCTGAAAGCAAACAAACTCAATTTTTTGCAAAAAGTGCGAAAAAACTAGTCTTGGAGCAAGGCCTACCTAGCACCGTGCTGGAGGGGTCTTGATAGAGCGGTTATGGATGAGCATTGCTTCTGGGTAATAGGACTTAGGCAGTGGCACTGTGTATGGCTAACAAAGTTCAGGCAGTGGCACCACTTGTTGCCAACAGCGCATGAGCGGTTCCCTGAATATATCCAAAACACAAGGAGAACGAAAGATCAAGTTAGAAATTGATCAAATCAAGGCAAAAATTGATGGATTGACAGTAAAAAATAGCATAAAAAGTCAAAATAATTCAG
Organism: Pseudotsuga menziesii; assembly: GCA_001517045.1. NCBI lineage: Eukaryota > Viridiplantae > Streptophyta > Pinopsida > Pinales > Pinaceae > Pseudotsuga > Pseudotsuga menziesii. The sequence continues at coordinate 383,983 of LPNX011004850.1, read as the reverse complement.
ATCTGAAAGTTTCAAACCAAAATTCACTTAGTCAGATGGCAAATCTAACTAAGACAGTTGGAGATGGAGCCTGGATTTAGATAAGAGTTCAAGAATTGATGAAGATCAGATCAACTGAGATATGCACTGCTCCCCAGCGGAGTCACCAAATTTGTTATCAAGAATTTGTTATCAATTGAGTTCTTCCTACCAATCCACAACAAGAAATAAAATTTCATTAGCTTGAGAGGCCTTCAGTCTCCATAGTAGTTGAAGAATGAGCACTACATTTCATTGATCAAGGAGTAAAACGTAGGTGTAGATCAGGGCCACCTAAAACCTTTGCATTTTTACTTGGATGTGGGTATAAAGTGACAAAGTTAGAGAGTCATTGAATTCCATCCATATGCTCGAAGAATACAACGTTGTTCAGACCACCCAGGACAATTTCCAATTGCCATCATCTGACCGATAGCAAGAGACCAAAGGACATGAAGCTCATGTTCAAATGCCAAACCGACCGGGTGATATGGTACAAGGTACAGTTCCAACCTCCCTACCTTCGTTAGAAACTTCATGCCAAAGAATTCCAAAACATATACAGATTGATGAAAGTCTCATTGGTTCGCTTGAAGGTACGTTGTATAAACGCAATATTGCATATCGATCTCAATAGATGCTTGTCAACTATTTTGATTCTAAATGTGATGGACATAAATGTAGATTATTTATATCGTTATTAAAATCTATGCCTATGATTGTTGTTAAGATAAAATTAAGGATAAATATGATAAATAGTTTTGAAACAAGTTCTCATATTATCAGAAGTTTAGTGGATTCATTTAGTACAATTGGAAAGAAATCTCATTCAAAGGATCACAATGCGGCTCGTCATGTGCTATCACAATTAATTGTGAATAAAATCACCAATTCCCTTCGACTTCTTAAGCCTACATCCAAACTTATAGGCTTGGATATCAAAACACTCCATAGGTATTGTTCTAAAAGAGAACAACTTGACTCTTGTGGAATAGATGTCTGGGCCTTCATTGGCAAGTTTCCACACTTTGATATGCACCGCATTGATGCAGTAAAGGGATTGGTGCAGTAGTTTTGGTGAGATAATGCTAGACCTTCATCCAACCAAAAATATTTACTGAAATTGAGAAGGGGTTCAAGGGATCATGAGCTCCACATTAAACATTTTCTTGACACAACACAAACAAAATTATATGAGTGATTTAGGCATGAACATAATGAACTTAACTTGGGCCAAATATCCTTTGAGAAATGCAAACCATTGTATGTTAAAATAAACAAAACTCATAACAAATGTTGTTGTCAACATCACATTGAGTACGGTTATTATTATGACATATATATATACATATATTGCATGTGTTGCATAACACACTTGTGCAGGAATTCTCAAGTACATTGCCACTGACATTATCTAGAGACTTTATTCATAGCATTTTTTGTATAAGGACAGAAGGTTGCACATTTTATCAAAGGCCTTGCATAGAGCCCAAGTTGTGGTGGAATGGAATTTTTGGACAAATGCATACATGTGACCGATGAGCATGAACTTGGGAGACATGAAGTAAACTTGTAGTCATTCAAATATGCCATATATGATATTAATGGAGGGAATGAAAGAAAAAAATACAATTTGTCACCTCTTAGGTTAGTAACAAGTTCCTGAATAGTATTTTTTTCTTCATGCATTTCTACTTCATATATTTAACATCCTATTGATACTTACATCTCTATTTTTGATCTACCAGGTAGGGGTTTGCAAATTCATGGAGGAATTATTTGAAAAGACACAACAATATGTAAAGCATGTACATGTGGCTCGTTCACAAAATGAGCAATTTAGAATGTCCAGGGATGCATTTCCTATTGGAACTAACTTATTAGTGGTAAATTCTGTGGAAAACTACACTCTTCAACTGTAGAACAAGATTCAGATACAATATTATCACTCAGACCAGGTCAACATAATGGTCCATATCACCTATAGACATGGGGAAAATAATACTGAAAAGAAAAGGGTTATATTGAAGGACTATCACTTTTACATAAGTGATGGCAAGTGTCATGACTTGGATTTTGTACAACACAAATTTCAATTGTTCTATAATCATTTGAAGGATAACAATATACAGATGGAACAACATTGTATTTTGTGTGATGGTTGTGCGGGGAAATTAAAAAATGACCGTGTCTTCCAATGGTTGTGTATTCTCCATAAGAGGCACAAGGTGCCACATATTTGGAACTATTTTGAGACAGTACATGGAAAAGTGGAACATGATGGAGTAGGTGCATGCATCAAGACTACATTACGTAGCCAGTAAATGAAATTCACAACTATTTCACTCATTCAAGATGAAAATACCATTGTTGCATGGTGTTCTTCAGTAACGGGACATGGAGCTAGAAGGCAAGAAGACAAATCATATCAAAAATCACATGTACATAGATATTTTTGGGAGGTGGTCGATATAGATCGATCCCACCTATATGAGTGCAAGACCATCCAAGGAATTCATGCATTCCATTCGGTTAGAATGTTCTAAAATGCTATATTTGAAATGTGGACAAGGAAACTCTCTTGTTTTTGTTATCCATGTAATAGTGGTGAATGGGACAATTGTGAATCTAGAGATTGGGTTCACATATGGGATCATGCATCACTCCCCATTGGTCAACAAATAATTGTAGAATTATCCCACTTGTAGGAGGACGAGTCGATTATTTCACCTAACTATGACCACATATCAGATCTTGTACAACCAGGTTTGACTATTATGTTGATAACTTTGAAATGTTTGACGACTAGTTGTGTTTAGTTAACTGACTCCTAGGTCTGCACTTTATTTTATGTAGGGAACATATACATAGTGGTTTCCCTGAGAGGCAATCAATGGCACACTGACTACTGGCTGGCATGTTGCTTGGATGGGAAGTTTCCCCTCATTATCTCATTAAGCGACTCCAAGGGAAATGATTTTAAATTGGGTCAATGGTTATCAAAGGATAATATTTGACACATGTTTCACACACAAAAGAAGAAAGGTTATGTATTTGAAGATTATAGACCATTATACAAACTTATTTGTTGGCACAAACATCTAGCCGCAAACAATATCAAGCAAGAAGTCATCAAAGTCACGATACTTTTTTCCTTACTCCAATCACGATAAGCTAAAGAATACCATTTCTATTAGAGTTTATCCTGATGGTATAGTTGAATGACCACAGGTAGGTAGTCGGGTATGTGGTAGTCAGGTATTTTGGTTTCATGGTCTCATTAATTATTTACAAGTTGATAGATTTATAAAGTGCATAAACTTATACAACTTCATAAATTTCACAAGATTCATAATGGATTTGTTGTATTATATTCATACTTACATGACTCATGGCATATAGCCTAGATACTAGTTTGTGTCAACTTCATGATCCACTAAAGGTGAGGTACTGTAGTCCCTTGTGTTAGTGAACCATACTAATTGTAGCCTATGATGGAGAGAAATTTTTAACATTATGAAATGAAGCAAAAGAGAAGTATCCACATGAAATACTACATCAAGAGAAACCATTACTGACATACTTCATACTACATATTTCACACTACATACTACATACTACATCAATATCATTCATTACATGACATACTAGATCAAGAGCCAATCCTAGTAACCCTAGTTTGTACTATAAACCCTAGTAACCCTAGCATGTAGCCTAGAGACTAGTTTTTTTCAACTTCGTGATCCACTAAAGTTGAGGTATTGTATCCCCTTGTGTTAGTGAACCATACTAATTGTAGCCTATGATGGAGAGTAATTTTTAACATTATGAAATGAAGCAAAAGAGAATTATCAACATGACATACTACATCAAGTGCAACCATTACTGACATACTACATACTACATCAAGAGCATACTAGATACTAAATACTACATACTACATCAATAGCATCCATTACATGACATACTACATCAAGAACCAATCCCAGTAACCCTAGTTTGTACTATAAAATCTAGTTTGAATTCTAAGCCCTAGAAACTCTAGTTTGTGTTCAAAATCCTAGAAAACATAGTTTGTAGCCACTAACTATCATCTATAGATCACTAGTACCATTTATTTGACATCAACATTGACCAATATCCCATATTAAACATTCAAACCTTAGAATGATGCATGGTTGGAATTCTATGCCCCTGGTAGGGATTCAACAGGTGTCCCTAAAAGCAAGTAGGAGGTGGGATTCAATGTGCCATAGAATGACGAACGTGGATCAGATTGACAAACCGTTGAATCTATTGGATTTAGGACATCATGATAGTGCTAGGGGTATCCCTCTTCTATAGCTCCATGGACAAGGGATGTTGTTTCAGGTCAATTTTGGAAAATAGGGTTTTTCTCAGTAAGCGAATGTGAAATTTTTGCACATAGGCGTCAAATTTGCAAATTACTCGACTGTGAACATGTGGCTAGAATCCCCACATGGAACCTTTCTAAACACGCTTGCATGACCCACCATAACCCAGTTTTGATGCATGGTTGGAATCCTATGCATAGGGTAGGGATTCAACAAGTGTCCCTAAAAGCATGTAGGAGGTGGGCTTCAGCGTGCCATAGAATGATTATTATGGCTCGGATCAATGAATAGTCAAATTCGTTGGATTCAAGACATCGATACAGTGCTAGGGGTGTCCCATGCCTTTGGCTCCATGGAAAAGGGCTGTTGTTTTAGGTCAATTTTGGAAACTGGGGTTTTGCTCAGTAAGGGAATGTGAAATTTTTGCACATAGGGGTGAACTTTGCAAATTCCTCAACTGTGAACATGTGGCTAGCATCCCCAAATGGAACCTCACTAAAAAAACTTGCATGACCCACCAGAACCCAGTTTTGACGCACGATTGGAATTCTATGCCTCGGGTAGGGAATCAACAGGTGTCCTTGAAGGCATGTAGGATTTGGGCTTCAACATGCCATAGAATGAAAATCATGGCTCGTATCGAAGAACTGTCAACTCTGATGGATTTAGGAAATTAGGATAGTGCTAGGGGTGTCCCTCTCCTCTCGCTTCATGAATAAGAGATGTTGTTTTTTGTCAATTTTGGAAGTTAGTGTTTTTATCAGTAAGGTAATGTGAAATTTTTGCACATAGGGGTCAACTTTGGAAATTCATCGACCGTGAATGTGTGTCTAGCATCCCCACATGGAACCTCCCTAAACAAACTTGCATGAACCACCAAAACCTAATTTTGATGCACGGTTGGAATTCTATGCCCCGAGTAGGGATTCAATGGGTGTCCCTGAAAGCATCTAGGAGGTGGGATTCAACATTCCATAGAATGATGATCGTGGCTTGGATTGACAAACCATTGATTTTTTTGGATTCAGGACATCAAGATATTTCTATGGGTATCCCTCTCCTCTGGTTCCATGGACAAGGGATGATGTTTTAGGTCAAATTTGGAAACTAGGGTTTTGCTCAGTAAGGTAATGTGAAATGTTTTCACACAGAGGTCAAATTTGAAAATTTATTGACCGTGAATGTGTGGCTAGCATCCCCACATGGAACCTCCAAAAATGTGCTTTCATAACCCACTAGAACCCGTTTTTGATGCATGGTTTGAATTCTATGCCAAGGGGAGGGATTCAACAAGTGTCTGTGAAAGCCTATAGGAGGTGGGCGTCAATGTGACATAGAATGAAGACCGTTGCTCAGATTGACAAACCATTGACTCTGTTGGATTCAAGACATTAGGATAATGCTAGGGGTGTCCATGTCCTTTGGATCCATGGAAAAGGGATGCCATTTTCAGTCAATTTTTGGAAACTAGGGTTTTTCTCTGAGGGAATGTGAAATTTTTGCACATAGGGGTAAACTTTGCAAATTCCTTGACCATGAATGTGTGGTTTGCATCCCCATGTGGAACCTTTGGAAACATTCTTGCATGACCCATTGAAACCTAGTTTTAATGCATGATGGGAATTCTATGCCCTGGGTAGGGATTCAACAGGTGTTCGTGAAAGCATGTAGGAGGTGGGCTTCAACGTTTCATAAAACGACAATCGTGGCTTGGATAGATGAACTATCGAATCTATTGGATTTAGGACATTGAGATAGTGCTATGGGTGCCCCTCTCCTATGGCTCCATGGACAAGGGATCATGTTTTAGGTCATTTTGGAAACTATCATTTTGCTGAGTAAGGGAATGCAAAATTTTTGCACATAGGGGTCAAATTTGTAAATTCCTCAACCATGAACATGTGGATATAATCCCCACATGGAACCTACATAAACACACTTGAATGACCCACCAAAACCCAGTTTTGATCCACGGTTGGAATTCTATGCCACGGGTAGGGATTCAACAGATGTCCCAGAAAGCATGTAGGAGGTGGGATTCAACGTGCCATAAAATGATGACCGTGGCTTGGATAAATGAACTATCGACTCTGTTGGATTCAGGACATTGGTATATTATTAGGGGTGTCCCTATCCTCTAGATTCATGGACAATGGATTTTGTTTTAGGTCATTTTTTGAAACTAGGGTTTTGCTCAGTAAGGGAATGTGAAATTTTTGCACATAGGTTCAACTTTGCAAATTGATCGACCGTGAACATGTATCTAGTGTCCCCACATGGAACCTCCCTAGACATGCTTGCATGACCCACCGGAAGCAATTTTTTATGCACGTTTGGAATTCTATGCCCCAAGTAGGAATTCAACTAGTGTCCCTGAACGCCTGTAGGTGGTGGGCTTCAACATGCCATAGAATGAAAACCATTGCTCAGATCGACAAACCATTAAATCCGTTGGATTCAAGACATCGAGATAGTTTTATGGGTGTCCCTCTTCTCTAGCTCCATGGACAAAGCATGTTATTTTAGGTCAATTTTGGAAACTAGGGTTTTTCTCAGTAAGAGAATGTGAAATTTTTGCACATAGGGGGAAACTTTGCAAATTCCTTGAGCATGAACATGTGACTAGCGTTCCCACATGCAACATCCCTAAACATTCTTGCAAGACCCACTTGAACCCAATTTTGATGCACGGTTGGAATTATATGCACCGAGTAGGGATTCAATAGGTGTCCCTGAAAGAATGATAATCGTGGTTCAGATATCTATGTTTAACTAAGAGTTTCACATTGGATGCACACAGAAGAAGGCTACCTTAATAGTACATTTTGTTCCTAGTATTCCTCTTATAATCGAACTATTTTATTGTACTATTGGGAAATTTTTTACACTAGAGCGTGTAATAAATATAATTTAGATAAATTTATAAATTAACCCTATGGAAATATTAGGGCCAATAAAGTGCAAAAGAGTTTTATCACATTCATGATTACTCACATTCATCACACAAAAGTATTTGTCATGCAAAGGGTCGAGCTAGAGCACCAGGGTGTTGCTCATACTCTTTTTCCATACAATACATGGATATAAGAAATCTGCGAACTCAATTCCAAGTCAATCAAATACAAAATTGTGGACTCAAGTTCCACACTTTCATTTTAGAAAGAGGTAGAACAATAACAATGATTGATACTACACAACCAATGAACAACTTGAGAATGGTCCTTTAAAGTATTCAAGTCATTTGTAATTATTTTTGGGGTATACTGTTAAAGTTTAGGGTTAGTTTAGATTTGACATAGGTAAATTAATATACTTCAATACATAAGCATAAATTTATAAAACAAGATTCAGAATAGTACTTCTCCAATCAATTTAAACTATAATAAAATCACAAATAATTTTCAACTCTTCCAAAGTTGTCCTCAAGGTGATTCATCAAATTCCATGTACATTAACAAAATGATAAAATAATGTGCATGAGATCACGACTGCTAGTATTAGAAAAAAACACCGAATTTCAGGTCTCTGGTTAACGTATCCTTCTGGAGGTTTTTACTCCTAGTGATTTTGGGGATTTTGGATGTCGCCATGTGTCATTTTTTGAATATTTATACCAGAAGTTAAAAATTGAATTATACAGTAAGCACAGTAATCAGTTCAAAATGCGAGACAACAACCTGGTAACCAACCTAAAACTACAGTAATCACTGTTGGAGTCGCCAGGTAAAATCTATAGTTAAAAATCGCACAACAGAGCGAATTACAGCAGTAAAAATAATGAAAAATCATAAATCAAAACTATCTTATTTATAATTGTCGAGAAATAATAGAGACCATCAGATGAGGGTAAAAAGAAAATAAATGGTCAGGATCAACTTTGCGGGATGCGATATCAAAACAAAATTTGCAATTTTATTAATTGCTCCGCAACACGCATTCCACAACTTGCGGGTTGCAGGATGTGAGAAAGCAAAATAGCACAAACTTTATTCAATTAGCTCCGCATCCCGCAATGTGTGGAATATGGGTTGTGGACTTCCTATTATTTTCGTTTGGTTTGTGTTTTCCTGCAACCTACATCCCACAAAATGCGCAATGCGCAATGCGGAACTAATTGAATAAACTTTGTGCTATTTTGCGTTCTTGCATCCCACAATGCGAAACAATTAATAAACTTTCAAATTTTGTTTTGATCTCGCATCCCGCAAAGTTGATACTGACTGTTCTTTTTCTTTTTACCCTCATTTGACAGTCTCTATTATTTTTCCTAAATTATAAATATGATAGTTTTGATTTACGATTAAAATTAACACATAAAAAATCTCCCACACCCACATTTGTGGGATGTGGGTTTGAAAAATGAAATGTTTCCCGCAGTCCGCAAGTTGCGGATTTGCAGGTTGCGGGATGTTAAAACAATCCAAACAAAAATTCATCATTATGCATTCAAAATTTGGGCTCGTTTGTCATAATGACATGCAATTTGTTGTACTTACAACAAGACCTCACATAGTCATGATAGAGGCCATACTATTTAAATCATTGCACCAAGTTACCCCTGTCAATTGCTTTAAAATATCCAAGTAATGTGTATAACATGAAAATTTAATGTCCCATGTCTATTATCAAATCAAAGAGGAACCAAAGGAAATAAAATGCACCCAAATCCATGTTCACCAGATCAAGAGGCTTGTAGTTTAGTTTGTATATCTCTTTTAATTCTCAACGGATTCTAAGCTGGGTGAG
>LPNX011004850.1:360259-374827 GCA_001517045.1 Pseudotsuga menziesii | reverse complement strand
TAATTAAATAAAACCTAAACTTGAATAATAATAAAAATTAGATATAAATATGTAGAAATTTTATAAACTCTTAAAAAAAATCAATCTCATTATTTAGAATACTTTGAAAAAATTATAATGATTTTATACATGAGCATGTAGGAATTTCATAAACTTTAAAAAATAAATCAATCACATTATTTAGAATAATTTTAAAAAATGAAATGATTTTATTACAACAGTTTTACTGATAATTGTAATGATATTTTAAAGGCAGTCTATGTCACCGATGATTATGACATTCCATCTTCCATCCATACACAGTTGAAAGCAAGGGACAAAAGCCCGTGAAAACATGTCATTTAAAACATATAGAATAAAAAATTAAATTGAATAAAAGACTCGGATGGATTTGCATAAATTAACAAATTAACATATGTATTATCGAATTTACTGTGTAATCATTTGCAGCAATAGATACAGATTTTAATAAAATAAGCTCTATTAAAAGCTTATCAGTACATGAGTCACTAACAAGGCTCTGAATAAATGTACTACTTGATCACAAAATACTAACAGTAATATTGAATCATCTGAAACAAGAAAAATCATTATTCATTAAGGAAACTTAATCAAATAAACGAAAAGAGACATGAAAAAATACCATTACTGTACTAAATAGATTTGCACAAAATTACAAAACCTCAATTAAACAGAGGCATTTCCAAACTCTTGTCCAGATTTTTGCCTTCCAAAAAGTCGCTATTACATGTGAAACCCACCCTTTAAATAATTATTACAAAAAGTAGATTTCCACCAAATTTTGATTGACAAATCTAAATAAAACTAATGTCCAAGGAAATCTTGGCATCTGCTCCAAATCCCTAGGAATTCCTCAATGTTGGGATAGTTAGCTGATTCAAAACCAAGTTGAACATCACATCTATAATTCTCCATTTTGGTTTTAGCTAACTTATGCCAGATGCGGATGTAAATGTGGACCTTTCCCTCAATAGCCAACAATTGTCTGATTAAGCGATCGACATCCTCAATTGTTATATGATTGAGCCCTTGGATTTTCTCACGTGATTCATCTCTCCGCCATTCAACCTGCTCGATCATCAATTTTGGAGGATAGCCGTTTTCAATAAGATTTACTGTGGGAAAAAACAAAGCCTCCATGATACTATCAATAGCATACCATCTTCTTGCACACACAGCTTGTGCCTTTTTTATAATCTCATCAACCATCTCATTAAGATCAAGCCAAGCATGAAGTACTGCTCTGAATTTCTTTAGCTAAAAGCTGCTGAGGATGATAATGTTTTCTAGTTTGTCCTTCCTGTACCTTTGCCAGTCTACAATCTCATCCAAATCCTTTGAAGCTTTCTCCCTTTTTTCCACGTGATCTTCATGTACAATGACCATTTGAACAAAATCAATATACGTTTCATAAATATCATTTAAACTGTGAAACAACTCAGTTATTAACTCATAATGGTCCTCATTTCTCTTGATAGCTAACTACTTAAATTCTTCTTGTGAAAACCTAGAGAACAAAGAGGAAGCTGCACTTGCAGTTGCATCTTCACATTGCTTTTCAAGTGAATCTATCCTCTGTCTAAAGGAAAAATTTGAGATCTTCTCATTTTGCAGCTGAACCTGAAGAAAGGCACTTTTGACCTATAGTTCATTGTACTTATCCTCAGATGTCTTCATAATATCAACAACATGAGCCCCATGTTCCCTTTTACTCTTCTCAAGTTCTTCCTTCAACTGCGTTATCTCTTCTTTCCTCCTATCAAACTCCCTATTTAAATTGCTAACATCATGGATATTGGCATCTGTGAATGCACCCAAAGCAGTAGTTGTATCTGCTGCATCTACCTATGGGTCACTGGACTGTTGAGTCCAAAGTATTTGCTCAGAAACAGATACTTCCATCCTAGTTTGATTCCTACCCCTCTTTTTTCCCTTTCTGATCACTAATTTATCATGTTTGCTATAACAATATTCTCCAAGAGAGACAACAATCTCTTCATCAAATTCATCTCTTGGATCAATGGATCCAAATGTGCTAATCACTGTGGACACTAAAGAGGATGTTTGATTAATGATAGGAGAGGGCATGGTCATGGTAATGTGAGTACTCAAAGGACATATCTTTTGAACATGGCTTATTTCATAGATGGAAGACAAGAGTAGCGTTGAAGATTCGAAAGATGGCTAATGCAGATTGACAGCTGCAAGTGGTGACGAAGACAGTAAATCCTCTTTAGTACTAGATCATGTTGAAAAAGTAACTAAGGGTACATCTACGGGGATCTTGAAAATTGGTGCTTGCAAATTGCTTTGAATAGGGAATATTTCAGGAATAGAAGAAAGTAGTTTGGTTGAAAATTCTGAAGATGACAAGTGGATATTGAGAGTTGAAAGTGGTGACGAAGACACCAACAAATTTTCAGTACTAGACAATGTTGATGGAGTAACTGCTGATACCTCTAGAGGAATCTTCACAATTGGTGCTTCTGAAATGTTTTGAATAGAATCTATTTGAACAATTGAAGACGAGAGTGGGGTTGAAGATTCAGAAGATGGAAACTGGAGATCAACATATGAAAGTGGTGAAAAAGACCACAAAAGATTTTCACTATGAGACAATCTTGACAGAGTAACTAATGGTAGGTGCAAGGGAATCTTGAAAATTGGTGCTTCAGAAATAACAGGTAGTGAAATGGGGATTTGCACAATATCAAATGTGACATATTCAGGTGTAGATATCATATCCTGATACAATTCAGACAGTGCAGGTGATATGCGTCCTCCTGCAGGCAAGGTAGATAAAGTATGGATGGATGAAAGGAGCAATGCTGCATACGAACACATTGACACAGGTGAAGATTGTGAAACTGTAGAAATATGTATAGAATATTTCTTACCATCACCATCCAACAAATCTATTAATGATTACAAATATTGATCCACCTCTTTAGTGACAGGTGCAGAGGCTATCACCTCTTCTTCTAAATCTGAATCAACCAAATCGATAATAGGACCTATGGAAGAAGAAGCTTTCACCTTCAATATTTTGAATGGTTTTTCTCAACTATTTCTTCAGTATCACTTGGCTTACTGACTACAGCAATCACCGGGATATGAGTAACAGTCATAGGAGCTAAAACTGCCTGAGTATTCAGCACAAAGGTCATTATTGCCAGCTTCTCTTTTTACTGTGTTGACGTAATTATTAAGGCTTTGACCTACTCCCTAACTAGTACCTCTGGAAGGTATTCCATTAGACCTTTTCCCTTGTCTCCGTATGCAAAAATTACCACTGATGAATTCTTCATTGCTTCAACTTCCTTTTGTTCTCTATCCTTTCTTACTTTCTCCAAGACGTCAATCTACAACATCCTGTAACACAGAATCCTCTCTTTCAGTTCCTTTTGATGCTGCAAGATGTGGGATTCCTCATCCTTTCTTTTGGCTCTCCCCAACACTTCAGAAAATGTACTAACACCCTGATAAATAGAATCTTCAAGAATTTCCCCATGCACTTAATTAATTTTGATATGATACTGCTTAAAGTGGGCATCAAGTCATCCCTTGGGATTGTATTTTCTCTTGGTGGCAAAACCAAGATTCAAAGACTGTATCTGTTCACCTAATACTACAGCCCAGGTTGAAGTTGGAATAACCAGCGATCTAAGGTCCAAAGGGAATTTGGGCCAAGATTTTTTCTTAGGGCCAATCAGCTTCCTGTAAAACCCATCATTGACAGTTTAGAACGCCACTTCTTCTAGAACCAACCTGTCAGGGACAATTCTGGGAAGCATATGAACAGTGTTGCTACCACAAATTCCTATGTATGAAAAATTCTCACCAACATACCAGTCACCCATTGTACCAATCAAATCTGTGGCTTCAGGTGAAAATGCAGGAGCTTCCTTCTTGAATATTAAAGAATAGATGGTGCCAAGGAAGTATTGACATATATCATAGAACCTAGGTGCATAGTTAGTATCCCACAGTTCTGAATAATAAATGGGCACCGAGGGAGCTGAAAAGCTCCACTTCCATCCCAAATTAGGATATTCAAACTCAATGCACAATATATCATAAATTAAGGCTGAAAAGAAGAAATTGGGTTTCTTTCTAGTAGTGGCCTTCTGGTACTCTTGGATAGAAATTTTGAGTTCTAGTGACAACATGGATGTCCATGGAAAAGAATCGCCAGTTGCTAAAACATGATGAGCTACTGGAGCCCATTCAGTCTTGAACACAGAACAATTAGGAAGGTCGTACAGTCTGCATAACATAGCTGCGAATAAGGAATAAGGTTCTTTGAACCAGGTAATAGGGTAAAGCTCATCAGACCTCTTAAAAAATTTACTAGGTTGGTGCATCCACGATTTTAACATTTCTTCAAAATTGAACCTACTTTTGGAGGTTTGTGCAAAATCTGCAGTAAGGGGTTGTCTTATCAGTTTAAGGGAATAAGCCTTCGTAAATACCTCAAGAAGGAAATTGGCTATCTCTAACCCTCTACCATCGTTCAAACAATAGGATTTCGGGTCTGGATGTTCTACTATCCATTTGACCACATCATTGTACGAGAGGATAGCAGGTCTAGCAGCAAGAGAGTGAAGTCCATAATCCCTGATTCTTTCGTAGGCCAACTGGTTGTCTTGAATATCAGAAAATTTGTCATTGTCAAAAATTTCATAAACCCTAGACCATTCAATTTGGTAAGTTTCATTTATTCTGCCACTGGTATCTGAGAAAATACCAAAGTTTCGATCCTTGGTGAACATATCATTTTCCAGGTTTTTGCAGCGAGTAGATCTTGCCATTGTTGCAAATTGGAAAAATTGTGTTTAAAAGAAAAAACAACATGAAGTGAAAATTAAAACTAATTTAGCATTGACTACAATAATAAATTTAAAGAAGAAATTACCAAAATACTAACCTGTAATCAACTTAGACTATGATAAAATTTCCTGGTAAAATTAACGCAGAGCAATAATTCACGAAGATAAAATTCACGGACCGCAATAATTCGCAACAGTAAAAAAGTGGTAAATAAATTGTAAAAGACCAGCGTATATATATTTTTTACACACGTCATCTTACAATTTACCGCCAAGACAAAATACATCAGGATCAGCTTTGCGGGATGCGAGATCAAAAAAATTGCAAGTTTATTAATTGTTCCGCAACCCGCATTCCGCAACTTGCAGGAATGCAAAATAGTACAAACTTAATTCAATTAGCTCTGCATCCTGCATCCCACATTTTGCGGTCTGTGCATTGTGAGTAGACACAAACCAAACAAAAAATAATACGAACTCCCGCACCCCACATTTGAGGGATGCGGGTTTCAGAAAATGAAATATAAAATGAAAGGTTTGTCGCAATCCGCAAGTTGCGGATTTGCGGGTTGTGGGACATTAAAACAATCCAAAGAAAAATTCATCATTCTGCATTCAAAACAAAGAAATCAAACATATTTTTTTGGAAATTGGCTAAGTTAAGGTATCCCAATAATCAAATAAAATCTTAATAAAACCCTTTAATATTTATGAAGAGTCTTACCAAGTAATCTTTCTATGTAAAATTTGGGCTTTTGTATCATAATGACATCAGATCTTTTGTACTTACACATTGGTAGTTCTAGAACAGACACATTGGTAAGTTTTAAAAAAATTTAACCCTTGCTTGTAACATATTTCATGAACAAACACCTCCCTAATAACTACACAACTAATGATAGTCTTTAAAAAAAAAAAACAAATGCCAAGAGTTATAATCATTTTCAACTAATTCATACAACATTAAAAGGGGGTTAAACCTGCCACTGATCAAACTTGAAATAATGGCACGCTATTTAAACAAACAGATCTTGAAATAATTTCTTAAACATATTCATTGACAGTCACTAACGTTTGGTTCACAGAATTGCTTTAAAATTTGCTTTCATAGATTTGGATCGAGAGTCCAAATGATCCTGAAATGTAATTGAATAAAATGACCCGTAGTTTAACCATAGACTATTAAAGATTGCTCTTATAAGCAAGAACATTTTTCAAATAGATTAACCATAAATTAAGCACAACTATATAAATAAACAAACCTTAACCAACTAACATTGTTAATAAGATTTTTAATATTAAGTGTTCAAAAAACTCAATTATAAATGTCTTAACCTAACATTTCACATATTTTGTAACTCTAAAATGTTCTCTCTTTTATTCCCAAGTATAAGCTTACATATCATAACTATGAGCTTTGAAACATAAGACGTATTGCGTAAAAGGGGCTCGGTGAACTCCAAGATCGAGAATTAGAAATTACAGTACTAAGGAGTAGAAAAATAGTTTTTTGAATAAGTAAGGTGAAGCAAGAGGATGATTACTTAAGATTGGAAAATTGAAGAATACAAAACACTTATATTACTTCTTAAGCTTTTGCAACAAGAAACTTCGAGCAAACAAAGAGTTATCTTTCTAATATAAAGTAAATGAGACATTAATTTACATGTGTTGAAAAAAAATGAAGACACGTAGAAGTGTTTATAATTCTACAAAACCATCTAACCATCTTCAAGATTATGACATATTCATCTCCACCTTCACTAAAACATGCTTGGTACAAAAATATGTAGATCTTTCTTTAAATGTATTGAAAGACATTCCTGAACAAGGTCGAGGAAGATAAAAAAATCCGTATTTTTAGATATTAACTTTATAAGTTTTCTCTAAAATAATAAAATGATTGATACCTATAGTTTATTATCAATTTTGTTTTTTTAATATAAAAAGATATAAATTATAATATATTTTTAATATATTAATTACATTATTACTTTTATTAAAATGATATTGTATATTAAGATTTATATTTCACTATTCATTCTATTTTTTAAATAAATAAATAAAACAATATAATTTATAATATATTTTTTATTCTTACAAATTACATTATAATTTTATTAACTCTATAATTTGTATGTATGCATGAGCATGGCAAGTTACATATATTATCACCTATTGCCCCTGAGATACTTACATAAAACTGAAAAATAAGGTATCCCTCAACTTACTTGATTTTTTGAGATACTTACATAAAATATCTTACTTTGAGTAAAAAATATGAAATGTAGGAAATGGAATCATGTTTCTAAATATATAAGTTTTATGTATTGAAAATTTTTATAACTATGTCAAGTTTCATTTTTTCTAAAAGTCACTTTTTATTTTTTCAGGGAAATGATAAGGCATATGTTTATGTTTTTGTGGGTGCAGCCTTTGAGGGCCTAAATGATGGTTTCAATCTACAAAAATTTGCATGCATTTAGAAAACCTATCGTACTAGTGCAACACTATTTTTCAAAAATAAAATTAGTAATTTTTAAATTTTTTTATAATTATGTAAGTGACCATTCGTGAAAAATGGTACCTCTTTTGTGGGTGCAAGCTTTAAAGATCTTAATTCAAAGTGAACATGAAATGATTTTTTTATAGAATGTATTGGTCAATGTCTTCTAGTGTACCATACAAGTTTTCTTTTAAATGATCAAGAGTTGAAAAAAGTTACGGAAAAAAATACTAATAGTGTGTTTTTTGAATTAAGGAGTTAAGACAATAGAAATTTAAAAAAAAAGAAAAATATAAAATTTTGAGATAAAAATTACACATTTAGAATCTGCAGAAAAATGTTATTATGTTTAATATTTCATAAAAAATGATTATTTGTGGGATACTGTAACTAGTGGGTAAACACATGCTTCTTCAGAAACTGGAATAAATACCTTAGTGCATCTTTTCAAGGTCTTAACTTAATGATGATGGGTTGGATTTTTTATAGAGCTCAGTGTCTAGAAGTTCGGATATATAATTTTTTTATGAAATGGTTGAGAACAGAAAAAGTTATAGCATTAACATGATGAGTTTTCTAAAAATCCAGTTGCATCTAAAATGTCCACCTACTTCATACACTCACCCTTGAAGATGCAAATTTCACCCAAGAAGGTGCGGGTGGATTTGTAAACTATTGTTTGTCCATTTTGATATTTTCGGTAGTCAACGCTCACATCTTCCACATCGGGTTCATGGAAGATCAGGGAGTGGGGTTTGAACACTCACTCGTTGATTTGTTCTTCACGGATTTTCCAATATGTACAATTTCTTTTTTCTTAAATTCTAAAATTGTCGTCTCAGCAGTCGGGTTTTTAGAAGAGTCATAGATTTCCCTATTTTTTGTTTTTCGTGAAGGAAATTGAACTTGTCGCTCGTGTGGAATAAGCTTTTTCATTTCGGGTATGAATTATGGAACTTGTTTACTTTTATTTGGCTACTATTATTTCTTTTATGTTTTTATTATTCCTTGTTTCAGAGATAGGCTTCTCTCTTTTACAATTATGAACTCTCTCATCTATAATTCAGGGTTTCTCTAAGTTTCGCAAGCGATAATGCTTCTCGGTAATCGTTTAATCAGTTGAGATAACTTATATATATATATCCAACATATTAACCTTTTAGGCATTATAACTTTATATATGATGTTATGATACATATGTACTACCCACATCAAGGAAGAAAGGGAGATAACACATCAAGAGAATGAAATGAAAGAAGAAGAGGCCAAAATGAGAAAGCATCTGGCCAAAATTGAGAATAAATGGAAATAAGAGGAAGAGAAGCATCTACAAAATAAAGTGGGTGCACATATTGTGGACCTTGTTCACACTACTACTCATACTGCTAACACCACAACTACGCCTCCTCCTAGAAAGTATATATGATCAAAATTACAACATAGCCTCGATGTGCCAGTAAGGATTCTTGATTTTGATTTAGTTTGTCATAAGGTATGGTGGAGAAATATGTCTCCTGTATTTATTTTTATTATGTATTTTTTTATTGTAATGCATTGTAAAGGATAGTTTTCATTCTTTTTATGTGAATGTATTGTTATTATAATTACAATGTTAAAATTTTATTTCAATCTTGATGTTATTTTAAGAATGGAATAAATAAAATATGAAAAATCTCATACAATATGCATTCAACATTAAAAATCAATTTAATTGGAAATACCAATGTCTCTATTTACTTTTTAGATTCCTTTGTTGCAAAATGCATAT
The DNA here is from genome assembly GCA_001517045.1 of Pseudotsuga menziesii. Classification (NCBI taxonomy): domain Eukaryota; kingdom Viridiplantae; phylum Streptophyta; class Pinopsida; order Pinales; family Pinaceae; genus Pseudotsuga; species Pseudotsuga menziesii. The sequence goes on along the minus strand of LPNX011004850.1, from coordinate 365,703 downwards.
TATATTTCATTACTAGATATTTAAATGTATATAAAAATTTATTCATTAAGTGCAAAGAACAACTCCTTCAACAATTGTTTCCATTGCAAAAAACTCCTCCTCATAGTTGGTCATAAAGTTGGTGGAAATGTCGAGGACATTTCTAGTGTGTGGCTTTTGTTTATGCATTAGTAATGATATTCTCACCAATAAATTAAACACAATATTGTTTATTACATTTATGCACAAGCAAAAGTAATATTTTTTAAGTTAAAAGTTGCAACCATTATGATGTGTGGAAAGAAACTTTTTATTTTTAATGTTGATATGGTGAAATATAAAATAAAATACATGTCATGTTAATGGTGACTGAGGTTTATAGAAATATATATATTTAGCAAATAAATAGGTAGAATACTTTTCTCTTAAACTAATGATTAGAATCGATTTCTATTTAAGATTATAATTTAATTGATATGATGATGATAGTTATTAATATTTATTGACAGAAAATTTGACATATCTTAAAAAGGTAAGGAGTCATTTTAATTTCTTTAAAATTGTCTTTTTATGCTCAAAAATATTTAAGAGAAACATTCCTAAATCATAAAGTTGTGATAAGTTAAAAGGTTAGGAAGATCGGTATTGTAGTAAATATTTTGAAATTGATCTGTAATGTGAGTGTGGAGAGGTCATAGAACGTGATTTTCATATTCAACCCTCTCTCTATTACAAAGATTATATATATTCGGATTTCATCCCACCACATGTAGGAATTGTCCAACACCTTGTTTTGCAATGGAGCTAGTGCAAGTCTGCTCTTATTTAACATTATTGAATATGTTATTTATGCTAGTTAAAACAAAGAGATAATTTTTACTTTATACATTATGGTTTATCAACTTATAACATGTTAATTTTCTTTTATCCTCTAACTCTGTATAGCACCAAATCATCTCCTTAAATTTAGATGTAATAAGAGCTCCAATATTATCACCATTCTACAAAGTGACCTCTTCCTCAACTCCCTAATGATTTAGCCAACACTTTGCATCCTCATGCCAACCTCTCTTAAGTTGTAGGTGGTTTTGACTAGAGCATGAAGAAATATTAGGATTCCATTTTTCTCCCATGTTGTTTATCTTATCGTTGTACATTACGTTTAACTATTCATATCTATGCCCTCAATAGGGGAGATACTTGCTTCTATCATGAGGATATGATAGGGTGTCTTGCCTTTAATTTTGAGAGTGTATGTTATAAAACACTTTCATATTTTCCCTATACTTATCCATGATTAAATATAAAAATGTTGCAACCCTAAAATTTACAACATATGAGATAAAAAGAGTGACGAGAGTCTCAAAGAGGAGTTTCTTTGTATCCCAAAGATAAAAGGTATGTTGATTTACAATTGTTTTCAAGTCCATAATAATTTTTTTATCCTCCATTAATACTTTTCAAAATTCTATAGTTCCATTTAGTCTTATGATGAAGATTGATTCTGACATATTTATATGAAACTTCACTTCTTCTGAGTTGTTCATTTCATACATGAAACTATCGTAAGTGATATTTTGGATTCGATTATCATAATCTTCGATTTATTAGTGTTAACAGTCATACCTATACTAGAAAAATGATCCTTGATAATTTTTAGTTGGTTGTCAAGATCATAGGGACTTCCCACTATAAGAACCATATCATCAACATAGAGAAGAAATATGATGACTATACTGGAACAACCTACCTATTACAAAAAACCCTTTAGTATATCACTGTAAATACCAAAAAGGGTTGGGGATAAGGGACAACCTTGTTTGAATCTTATATTACAATTAATTTCTCCTTACTAGCCCCCAAATTTACTAAACTTGGAAATAACCTTCGCATGCAACCCTACCACAACAACTCTCATCTTGAAAGGGAATTTTATCTCTTATAATCAGTTCCAAAGGTTAAAATTCTAGGCAACGTGTCGAATGCTTTTCTAAATTCAAGAAAGTAACACAAAATATTAGTTTATTATTGTGACACTCCTAAAAAATGGTCCTAAGAGAAACAAGGTGGTCCATAGTTGAATGCTAGCCCTAAAATATTTCCTCACAAGTATTTATTCTTCCATGAATTTCTAGCCATATGTTGATCTTCTTTCATTTCCATAATACTTCCATATAATTTTGCTAAAATAGTTAAATAAAAATGGTCCTATAATTGGATGGATTGTTTTATCTCCACTATTCAAAATAGGAACACTCAAGATTTCTATCAATGGTTTACGAGAACCCTACTTAACTGCTAAATTGAAGAACTTGTGGATATGAGGGATAAGTATAGGACCACCAATTTGTAATATTTATTATTGGTATCATTGGATGTACAAATGTTTCCCTTTCGTAGGTCGCTTAACCCCAAACTCTATGTCTTCTAAAGACAAAAATTATTCCTTTTAAGAAAGGGTTTTGATCCATATTTATTTGAGAACAAAATGAAATAACAAATATCGAACCATAAACAGAGACATAATGCAAGGAACACAGTGATGGAGTAAACACATATTCTATTAAATAGTGGAAATATAACATACTATAAAATAAAACAGTTAGAATGGTGGTAACTACCTCAGAGAAGAGATGTGGTCACTACACCCATTCGTGCCAAGATGAATACAAAAGGAGGCAAAAAGGACATGTTTATCATGAGCATGAGGGCAATAACCCTAAAAATCCAAAACATAACCCTCAAAGATGAACCATCATAAAGTGTGTGGCCCCAAGGTGGTTAGTTGAACACTCAAGTTCCTTGGGTCATAACATTTGCATAAGATCTCTATTTAGGGCACTCAATAGCTTGTTGGAAAGGTCTAGATAAAAGATTACATATTTTGACTGGGGGGGATTATATGCCATTGGAATCCATTTTCCCCCTTAAATCGCCAAAAATGTTGTTTAGGGCTTCCAAACAGCCCCGAAAGTTTGGGTCCTGAAAAACCATAAAAAATCACTAGAAAACTGTGGGAATGGAAAACCATTTTGAGTCAATGGAATAGGTTGGTGGCCACTGATATTCATCTGGATAAAATTTGAATGTTGTCCATGACACGAGAGGATTCAAAATGCTTTTTAAGGAAGGAATTCCAATACCTCAATTAAATCTTGAGTTGTTTTCAATAGTTTTATGACTTATAATCTTCCTCCATAATGTCTTACGATCTACTTTAAAAAGTTGCAAAAGATTATCTTTTTGTCTATTTATATAACATGTTTTCCTCTTTTAATTAGGGAATTGTACCTAGAGATATTTTGGGTTTTGAAGGAATCATTAGAAGAATCACTAGTGACTTTTCTAGCATGCTTGTAGTCTTTATCAGGTTGTTCATTCTATCTCCTTTTTACATGAAACCATGATAAAGTACTTGTTAATGGAAGTAGATAAGTTTTTGGTAAAATATGATAGGGCTTTTTGTTATTACAACTCTTTGTTTCCACGCTAGCGTGTCTACAAAATTTTAGAGCTAGGATTAAAAGTCTATGGTCATAATCAGGATCATGTTCATTTAAGATGTCAAAATTTACGATTTGGTTGTATACATGGAAATAATATATTACATAATCTACGACACTACTACCCAAACCATGGATATAAGTCATATTGTCGGATTTAGTCCACTTCATAAGATCATTGAAAATTATTAGATCTTGAGAACTACACAGATTGATTAACTTAGTACCAAACAAATTCTCAACCAAGTATTCTAAGTTTCTTTTGTATTTACTAGCTTAAATAAGGTCCTGATTTAACCATAGAGGGTTGGAGTTGGAATCATTGCTTGAGACAATAGCTTCGTTAGTTCTTATTTTAGTATTAAAGTCTCCTAGGAATGAGGAATTGCCTTCATTTCACAAGCTAGGAATATAATGTTATAAGCCATTGTATGGAAAATTTGTATGTAGAACGTGCTTCTTATAAAAGGTAGAATTAATATGCACAAAATAACATAATGCTATATAAATATTCTTAACATTGTATCTAAAATATCCATCCACATGTACTAATTAAATTATCTTTCTTTTGAGGTCTAATATGAAGAAAATTTTTATCGTTTATGCAACAAGCTATGCCTCCAATCCCTCTATGGTAGGGTATCTTATTCCATATCGACCACATGATAAATCCTTCTATGTTATGGACCTTATATTCTTCATGCTTTCAAGTTTCAATAGACAATATAACATCAATTTCACTTGGGATCCAACTTAACATGGGACCCTTCTCCATGGAAAGCCACACAAGTTCCATGAGAGGAGTTGTAGTGTCCCAAATTTCTATTTAGTATTATATTTTTTTTTGTCTCTATTCCTAATAATAGTATTTATATTCCTAATTATTGTCAATTTCCCTTCCTTTCTAGCTTCTTTTACCTTTTGAGGAACCTTTCTTAATTCAACTTGGTCTTTTGAAATGGTACCATCCCTTATAAATATTCCTTGTCATTTTAGACTTGGGGTTTTACTTATTATTCCATATTTATGATCATGAGAGTTCATCTTGCCACAAATTAGGCTATATTATTGTTCGATCTATTATTTTGCTTAGCCCTTCTTGCAGTTGTCTCCTCTTATTTATCTTCCTTCAAACCAAAAATTATGAGGTTCAAGGTTCTTTTGCTATGCTCATGGTCTAACTCTATGAGCTTGCTCAATTCCTCCTTGATGGGTTTGATATCCAATTTATCTTTAAAACAATTTAAGGCTGAATTTCTATTTAGTTTTCTCTATATATTTAGTTTTCTCTAAAGCTTAAGGTTCCTTTCGAGCTGAGAGCTACCGCGATAAGGCTCTAAGAGAATGTAATTGCCAAGTTTAAAAGAAATGAGGGGTGGTCAAAAGATATTAAGTGTAATATCGGAGTTAAGCAATGTTTCCCCCTCTCCCCTACCCTTTTTGGCATTTACATTGATAAGTTAGAGGGTTGTTTAGAAGAAACAGGTTGTGCTGGTACAATCTTAGCTGGAATAGTCATCATCCTTCTTCTTTGTGCCAATGATATTGTCCTTCTGGAAAGGTGTTCTTCTGATCTTGATAAGCAGCTTCGACTCCTCAAAGATTTCTGCTCTAACATGGGTATGACTGTTAACACTGACAAAACAAAAGTTATGATTATCAAATCCAAGAATGATACATACGCTAATTTTATGTATGACAATAGCAACTTGGAGGAAGTGTCTTCTTACAAGTACCTAGGAATTGATATTCATCACAAGCTCAACTAGAACTATAACATTAATAAAAGGATTAACGGGGGGTGGAAAGCTTACTTTGGTCTTGAAATAACTGTAAAGCTGCAAACCTCATGATGTGGGATAAAAAGAAGCTTCTTTTTGAAACTCTAGTCACTCCTGTTATCTTGTATGGGTGTGAGGTTTGGGGTTGCAGCATCTCTAGAGCATCCTGGAGAAAGTTCGA
>LPNX011004850.1:251662-359515 GCA_001517045.1 Pseudotsuga menziesii | reverse complement strand
AAATATTATTGTTTATTTATTAATACATAAATTTAGTAAATTGATAAATCATATTAAATTATTATTAATCTTTTAAATAATTATTATGATTATATATACATTTTTTTTTAAATTTTTTTTAACAAAAAATATCATTTTAATATATTCTATCCCAAAAATCAATGATGAAACATAAATCTATTTGAAAATGTATCATTCTCTCAACCCAACACCAATCAACCTCATTAGACCATCATACTCTACCTAGGTAGAGGCTTTGACAAAGATATTAAAAATCATTTTAATATATATATATACCTCCAGTGTTGCATAGTTCTCACTCTCTCAGCCCCAACCCCAATCAACCTCATTAGACCATCGTACTCTACCTAGGTAGAGGCTTTGACAAAAAAAAAACTATTAAAAACCATTTTAATATATACCTCCATTGTTGCATAGTTGCATCGTGCATGTATGTTTGACTTACCGGCCTTCAAAAACAAAAAAATACACTGAAAACTAGATTAGTAAACTACGCCGAGCTATTAATGTACTCAACCTCATCGACCGATTAAGCCTCTTCCCAAGAGTCACTACACGCAATTTGAGGCTCAGCAGATATTGGATAGGCATGCTAAGTGAAACAATAATCTTAATCAATAATATTAATAGCTATTTGGGTAAAGGTGGGTTATCTAAGATTTAAAAAATCGGGGAAGCAGATATTGGATATGCATGCCAAGTGAAACAATAATCTTAATTGATCATTTTAATAGCAATTTGGGTAAACTTGGTTATTTTATTTATAATTAAATTTATTTTATTTTAAATTTTTATAATATATATTTTTTAACATTGTAGCATGTTAAAATTAGGGTGAGTTAGAAATATTTCTTTCAAACTTTTTAAGTTTAGAAATAAAATTTTAAAGCAAAGCAAATGATGGAAGTTAACCATCATCAAATAGATATATTATCAAACATCATTTTTCTTAGCATTTTAAAAATAGTCTTAGGCACATGAGCTTTAAAACCAAAAAACTGGGATACCAACCAAAAAAACCTGGGATACCAACAAGAATAGATTTCAACAAAGGCAATCTTCCTCCCAAAGATCCTTCAGTCCAATTACCAATCTTTTTTTCATATTTTTGCACCAACCAAAGCCAATCTTTAAACGGTTGGGCTTTAAAAAGTACCACAAGTATTTGAAACCTTTAGCCATTTCAAACATATGATAAGAAAGGAAGGTAAGAATATATATGAACCAACACACATATATATAAGTGATGGACTCTTGTTCCTAAATCACCATAGTCATGATGACCTAAAAGTTCACTATAATAAATTTTAGTTTTTTAAGAATTATCTAACACCTTAAAGCTCATTAAAATTTGTATCATTTTAACAATGTTTATTTTATTTTTTTAATGTAATAACACTCTAATATTATTATTATTAAACCTCTTAAACAATAAATATAAAATAATCTCAATAATTTTTATTTTTTTATATATAATTTTAAATCAATTCATTAACAAAAACACTATATAAAAAATTTGTATCATTTTAACAATGTTTATTTTATTTTTTAATGTAATAACACTCTAATATTATCATTATTAAACCTCTTAAACAATAAATATAAAATAATCTTAATAATTTTTATTTTTTTTATATATAATTTTAAATCAATTCATTAACAAAAACACTATATAAATAGGGGTATATAGGTATGTGGATAAAAGTGAACTTCAAATTTAACACTTTTCCAATACAAATTGATAAAAATGAACTTCAAATTTAAAACACTTTTCCAATACATATTTACTCAATTCTAGAGTAGAGTTGTAATCAAAGAATATGCACTAAGGAACAAAGTAATAAATGGGGAAGTCCCAAGGTTTCTGTGATCATTTTCTGTAAACCCTTAAAATTTCCTTTACACAAGGTCGTCGTTCATTAAGCAGGTAAAAGGCCTCTAGTACCTTGGAGGGACAGCAACAATGGCAACATGAATCCATGTTAGTAACTGATCACAATGACGCAGATCCTTCACAGACCTCTCCCTTGGAGGCACAACGTGGATCCATGATAGTAACTGGGGTAGAAAGAACACCACTAACCCTACTATTGCTCTGGCGAGAGAGAGACAAACTACAAATGAATTTTAATTAAAACCATGCCAGTATAGAAATGCATATTCTGCAGCAATAGCTGCTGTGTAATCAATTACCCATTTAAACGAGGAGTGAGATATATATCTTCCATGGATAAAACCATGGCCTACCAATAAATACAAGTATCCCTTTAAATTATCTAGTACCAATAATGCATTGGGATCACCAACTACCATGTGCTCTGTCTAGGCATCGCACTTGGAACAAGCAGGAAATTTGAAACCTGGTATCTATGTAGCAAAACGGTTAGATAGATCTAAGACGATAAACTAAAAAGTCTGATACACCAAAGAAATGGCGCTCTAAAACTGTTTCTACAGTTATACCGTGAAACGAGATTAGGGTTCGAAACCTCCACACAAACAATGACGAAAGCCCTGAAAATTATATTGCAAACCTAAACCACCGCAGAAATCTCAAATCTGAAATTCTTAATGAGGACGTATCTAATACACCATACACCCTTTGAAATTGTTTTTAGAATTATAAAACCTCCTAAACCAATTTTGTAAAACAAACAAAAAGCGCAAACTTAATATACGCAAATCTACAGAATGCATGCAGATAAAATAAAGTGCAGACATCTAATCGTTTTCCTGACAATTCCAAAGAGAATAGGCATTGCTTTCAAGAACCATAATCCAGAGAAATTAGGAAACATTTTATGTTTGCTTCTAGGAAAGACAATATTTTGAAGTTACATAAAGAAGAAACTTGTACATTAGGGTTTCGAACGTCTCTAACGTCTAATCTCGTCAGTGACCATCGATAACCGACTTGATTATGTACCGCTCCTCTGACTTAATTACCTCATCTCTCCTCTGACGGTGACCTAAAAATATATGATTCTCTTTTCTCGTCGATGAAACCTGCAAAGATTATAACTGGCGTGGCCAATCCTTTTTGGAATGCCAAACGCATAGCCAGGATATCCACAAAAAACGGAGCTAGCTCTCTAACCATGGGACTTTTGATTTTAGGTTGATTTTCTGCTGGAATCTGGTGAATTTAATTTATTAAATTTGTAATTTCTTTTGTTTGTTGAGCGAATTTAAGCTAAGAAATGAAATTAAATAATAGAAAAACCCAAACACTCATACTCTGTAAGATCTAGCAATGTTTTTAAAAGTTTTGAAATTTCAGATTTATGCCAAACAACTAATAAAAACTAGCAGAAAACAGACTTCAAAAAGTCCAACTCGTTAAAAAACCTGGTGTACTCATTTTCCCTGCCAGATTTGCTTTCTGGCATATAAACAACAGGCTTATCTGACAAATGGCTACATAGTTAAGTTCATTGATCACATAGTTTTTGGCTCATTTAGAGCACCACTTGTTTTCCCAAGATTCCCGTGTTTCAGGCTCATACTTCCATATACTTAACAGACCTTTTAATATACGAGGTTTGCCATCAGAGGCAAACCTCGTTTTGGTTTGAATTTTTAAAGAATCTAACAGGCAGGTTCATGCATACCATAGTTGGGAATGCAATCATAATGTGGATTTAAAAATATGTAAAGTAAAAGCTGTATGTAGCATGCCCTTTCATTTTATGCCATTTTAGGCACATTTTAGGTAAGCTGCATGTAGCATAGTCTTTTAATTTAACCTGTATGTAGCATAGTCATTGCCATTTTAGGTTTAGAAAAGTTAAATTAACAGGTTTAAATAATTGGAGTTGTTTAATAGTTTATTACTTAAAAAGGATTAATATTTAATTTAAATAAATCAAAGTTATAAGTAAAAATTTAAAATCTTAGCAGGTTTAAACAAATAGAGTTGTTTAATAGTTTATTAATTAAAAATGATTAATATTTAATTTAAATAAATCATAAGTCATAAGTAAAGTGGTTAGTGAAATCCAACTGCTTTGTAATTTTGTGCTAAAATAATATTAGTTTAATCTTTTTTCATATACCAAATTGTTATAGTTAACATAAACATAAAACAAATATTATTTAATTAAAAAAAATTATATGAAAAAAACAAAAAATAATGTTACCCATTTCTTTAACTACTCCTTAATTGAATCTTATTTAAGATTTTAGCATATCAAGATACCATGACCATGAAATGAATCCTAGTTGTATACTTGTTACACTTGGGTTAATTTTGTTGATGTGTTCATCGAAGTCCAAAATCTCAAAAGCCTAGCAGTTAGTTTTATGGAGATGGTTGGATGCTAAACAAAAGATAAAATACATAAACAAATATAACATATAAGAAATACTATTTAATAAATAAATAAAAAACTTGTATAAAAACTAATCTCCCCTAAACTGAATCTTATTTAAATCTTAATTAAGATGCATTTAGGCATAACAAGATACCACTACTATGAAATGGATCCCAACTATACATTTGTTACACTCAAGTTAATCTTGTTGATTTGCTAAAAAAAACCCAAAATCTGAGAAAATATCTAAACACATACGAGACAAGTAGTGCTAGTAATAATGTTTGTACTATTTTTAAATAGTATGTTAATATTTCAATTTTGCTCAAGAATGAGTTTGATAATTTTATAGTTTGTATTTAAGCGTAGAAAAATATTTTTTTTCTAAAACATTTTTACTTATAAATACATAAATAAATTTTAGTATATATATCTCAGTCATCATAATCTCCCAAGCTTCGTCTCCTGAAATAAACAAAAAAAAATCAATTTTAATTAAGCAACATAAGCTCCATCTTGAAAGATTTGATCAAGATTCCAAGCTTCGTCTCTTGAAACAAAGAAAAAAAAATTAATTTTAATTAAGCAACACAATCTCCATCTTGAAAGCTTTGGACTAAATTTTTTTTTAAGTAAGCCCTCCACTTGCATGTAAAAACAAAAACATGCAAGTGCCTCCACTTGCATGTAAAGACGAAAACATGTTTTATATTGACATGTTCACTCACACCCCAGCATTTGCAATGTAAGCTGTGTTCTTGAACTATGTGTGAATAAATAAATTATTTAAATCATTATTGTTTTTAAATATTAAAGTAATCAAATTTGTACTCAAATTATTTCGATTATAAAACTTTAGTCGAAAAAATGAATTATTTATAATTGAAATTTTATTTATAATTAATATTCTTTAATATATCAATCATTTTATAGGAAGGTCCATGATATAGAACTATGTAATCTTTTTTGATGTTTTACCTATGCTATTTTAGTTTAGAAAAGCATTTTCAGGAGAATTTTGAAGCACACTTTGTAAATTTTGATTGTTTGAGTTTCTTTTGAGTTTTTTAATAGTATAAATTATATTCTTTGTTAAAATATATAATATTTTTTTTAATATTATTAAAAAAATTAAAATAAGTATTAAAATTTTTTTTTTTTTATTTTGAAAATATTATAATTCTTATATTTTTATTTTTTTTATTTGTTATTTATAATTTTTTTCATAAAGTTTATTCATTGTTATGGCTAATCAATCATCCATTTTTATTAATAATGGTGATTTTGTTTTTGAGTTCAAGATAAGTAGCATTTTTGTTAGGAGTTTCATCTTTTTTATTTTTAATTTGGTAAAACATTTACAGCGCTTTTTTTTACAAAAGTTTCAAGGGTCATTCCCTTTCCATAATTTTTTTCCGAAGGTATCCTCACCCTATATTGATTCTATAAGAGATATAGATGTTGACTTCACCTCCTAACAAATTTGATTTGTGGAAGCTCAATATGAAGGATTGCTTGTAGTTCAAGATCTATGCGTTGTAATATCTGGAATCAAATATGTTGGGATGAAAGATGAAGAGAAAGTAGTGTTGAAGAGAAATGTGAGAATCCTTATCTTGATATGTTGGTTCTTTAGTCTTAACATTTATGAAGAAAAAAAAAGAAGCAAGCCTCTTAAAGAAGTTGAGGAACTTATATCAAGCTAAATCTTTGGTTAAAAAAAAGGTTCCCATTGAGAATGGGTAATGGCGATTTTGTATCCAATCATCTCAATATTTTTTGACTCAGTTGATATCAAATGGAGTGAAGATAGATGAGGAGGATTGTTACCGTACAACTATTGTCTATTATTTGTCAAATTCATGGAACAACCTAGTAATGGCTATTGGAAGCACGATAAATACATTGGTTCTTGATGAGGTTGTAGTTTCTTTACTCATAGTGGAATTGAGGTAGAAAGATTCTAAATCCACTAATGAGGCATTGGTCATTCATGGAAGATTAAAGGATAAAACAAAGAAGAGGGTAAAGAGTGTATCCAAATCTCATGGGAGATGTAATTTTCTTGAAAAGTCCAAGGAAAAGAGTGGGAACTATGGAAAGATTGAGTATTTGAGAAGAGTTTGTAAGGAAGAGAAACATAAGAATAAGAAGGAAAATAATGACTCTAATGATGAGTCTAAAATATATTCCCAAGATAATGTAGGGGATGTCATTGTTGCAACTATAACAACCCATGCAATCTAGAGAGCATGTTGATAGACTTTGGAGATTCCTTCCATATGACTTCCGATTGGGATTAGTTTTCAATGTGTGAGAAATATGATGGTGGGATGGTATACCTTGATGATGACTTTACTCTCAAAATAGGTGGTCATGGTAGAGTCTTGATCAAATTCCTTGATGGTAGCATAAAAGGGGTTGATGGAGTTTTACGCATTATGGGATTAACACACAGACCTACTATCAATAAGTAAACTTAATGATGTAGTTTTGTAGGTTGTTTTATCTTAGTAAAGGTGTAATATGATTTGAGAAGATATGGTGCTCGATATGGGTGTTCATGTTGGAACTATCTTCCAATTTGATGTATGCAATATTCACTATAATATTTCTTCAATTTTTTCCACCAAGATATTTATAGAAACTACTCCTTCACAATCAAAACCTATATTTAATTCTAGTGGTCATTCTTTGGGTATCTAAATAAGCTCTTTATTTAGAAAGGAAGTTACCTATGAAGAATACAATTTTATGGCACCAAAGGTTGGTCCATATAGGTAACAAGGGATTACGAGACTTGACAAAAAAAAATATTGTTGGTGAATTTGAATGATTGTTCTCTTGAAATTGATTTTTGCAAGCATTACATATATGGAAAATGGAACCATGTTAAATTGTATTCTAGTATAACGTACAAATCTTATGGGTTGTTGGACTTGTTTCGTTCTACTTTATTTAGTCCTATTAAGGTTCCTTCAATTTCTAAGGATATATATTATGTTCCATTCAATGATGATTCTTGTAGAAGGAAATGGGTATATTTTCTCAAAACAACTTGGGGACTAAAATATTAGTTCCTACAAGGACATAAAGGACTTAGGGATATAAGGATGATTCTTCTAGAAGGACATGAAGGACTTGGGGAACACAAATATATATTAGGGATAGATATCAAGAGAGATAGAGAAAACAAAAATCTTTAGTTGAGCCAAATTAACTATCTAAACTCTATGTCATAGTGTGTCTGCATGGCATTTTGTAAACCATCAAGTGTTCTAATTTTTTTGGTAACTAATATTTTAATTGAGAAGTTTCATATGTTAAAGAAATACAACTTCAGAAGATATTCTATTGTACTTTTATTGTTATATTATTATTCATCCTTTCAGAAATTGTGTTCCTCCGATTAGGGATGTCAATGCTATACTTGGTCATGGAAAATTATTGAGGTAAAACCTTTGTTGTAAGTCGAGTCAATAGTACCCAAAAAAGTATTATTAAAGTGTTATTTTGACTCTCCCAAGGAAAGTCAACCCTAGTTGAGAGGATAAGTTGTCCATGTTGTATTATTAAGATACTCAACTGATGCATATAAATAGGTGAGGTTCCTCCCTCATTTGGACACACTTAACACTCAAGCAATTTCACTAGAGAGAGAAGGAGCAGTCCATATGAGAGAGAGGAAACAACTAGTCTTATCTTTTGGACTTATATTGTACTTGGTGTTATAGCCTAAAATCACACATATTTTTCTGTGACGAATTTTACATGTTTTCGTCACATGATGACACTCCCATGATGGCACTTCATGAAATTCCATTGTTAGTCAATGAAAAAAACCCTTGATTGGAGGAGCCATATTTAGAGTTTTGTAACTCTATTTAACCTCTTCTCTGGACCATTGGAAAGGTATTAGACTAAATAAAAACGTTTTAGAAGACACCAACCCCTAGGAATGCTTGGAAATACCCTAAAAATGGAGTTTTTGACCCACTCTCGAGTTTGTCTAAGAAAACCCATGGGTTTCACTTTTGCACTCATGATTTATCAGAAGGAAACATGTGTGTCTATCATGTAAAAGTCAAAAAATATTAATTTCTTGAAATTTGGGTAGTTTGGTTGGTTATGCAACTTCTCCTTCGGTTGTAAGTGACTTAACCTTGACCCTAACTCTTTAGAAAAGTATATAAGAGAGGGAGAGGGTCCACAAAAAGGGGCTTGGCCTTTGCATTGTTATGCTGGAGAAATTGGGACTCTCATCCCCCCTACCTTTTCCCTGGATTCCATCTTCCTGTGTTGTAGAGCTTGGAGTCTAAGATTCTTGGAGAAGAGAAGTGGGAGATCCAGATCAAAGGTTTCACAATGTGCCTTACATGAGGAGAAGGTAAAATTTGTACTTCTTCCATTATCAATAAATATTTGATGCTCTTCCCTTTCCAAATCAGTGTGTTGTATGTGTTGTATATTTGTTTATGATTACATGATGATGTTTATCAAATTAGGGTTTCATATTTCATTGAATATTATCTCCTTTCATGTAGTCAGATTGATTTGAGGAAGGCTAAAGTTTGTTTTGGAGGTCTCTTGGATTGAGGAGCAAGAGGAGGGTTAGAGAAATCTTGGATCATCCTTCAGTGAATAAGGTATGAACCTTTCTTACCTTTGAATCTTGTTTATATTTTCTTGCCAAAATTTATGCACTTTTCTTTATAGCCCTAGTATGTTGGTGGACTCTTAACCCCCAGCCATAGGAACACTTTCCCTCACGATAGAACTGGTGACTCCGCTGGTGAGACTTGTCTGTTTTGGGGTCTCCTTGCCTTGTTTTCTAGTGTAATTAAGGTTTTAGGTCCATCTTGCAAGTTAGGAGTAACTCTTAATTCTATTAGGACATCTCCTCTTCCTGTTTAAGGTCATTTTTTACCTTTTCTAGGCCTTTCACCACTCACTCGCAATTGTTACATTGCACAATAGCGAGTTCTGGATGTACCCACACCTTTCCTTAAGGAAACCTGTGAGTTTTGGGTGGCACTCGCTACTTTTCCTAAGGAAACTCGTGATTTCCCTTTTTCATTGTTTTTCACCAATTATCGGCCTGTTTGGGGTGTTTTAGGGTTGTCTAAAGGGTCCTCCTGGGTCCTCTGTCTATGTATGACCACTGGGAAGTTGTGTCTCCTCTTCATAGTGCTCTTTAACTGATTTGTAAGTCCTTTTGAAGTATTTGGGCTTGTTTCTTTGTAACACCCTAGTTTTGACCCCGCGATATTGAATTACATATGATGTAAATATTGTATGGAATCATGGCAAGGAGCTCAAGGCCAAGGCCCTACCATTGATTGATGTTTCATGTATAGGTGATCAGGGTTGATGCCTACGGTTTATGGTGCTAAGTCAAGCACATTATATATATTTGTGAATATTATGTAAAATGCAAACTAATAAAAATACCACAACTAGCTATGCACCGCAACGTTAAAGAGATGGGGGCATGATTTCACAAGGAATAGGGAGGGGGAATTATCTAGACCTTGAGCCATTAGGGAAAAACCATGTGTTAAAAGAAAACACCCAAAACATATTCCCATTCCCTCATGCATGCACGTTTTCATCTTCCCTCACATTTTGGGGAGCGGTGAGATGTTTTGATCATCCATCCTTCATTCACGGGGGACACTCACGCAGCTGGTTGTTCTTCTCTTCAGTCCTCCATCCCCTATTTTTTTCCCCTGCACATTTTTGCATTTTTTTTTCATTTTTTTCTCCCATGGCTGGAAAATCATTTTGGCAATGCCCAGAAGATTGAAGAGGGAACCACGATTTCAGAGTGTTTATTGAGCTGTCTTCACCCACATGAAGCTATTGAACATTCTGTGAAGTTGATTTTGATCATAGGAATGTTGTTCCCCAATTGCCATTGTTATTTTGGCTTCCATGATGTTTTCCTTCAATCCCGGAGCTTGTAATAGTTGTGTAGGAATTCTTCGTTTGGTCTGAACTATTTGGATGTGAATAGAGGTCATTTTTTTTTTGGAAGGCCATCCAACATTTTATGAACGATTTGGGTCACTTGGGTTGTTTTCCCCATTTTCTATATTCGATTTTGGGTTCCCATAATGTTTTGTCCATACCCAGAACTTGAATTTTATTGTGTAGTGCATCCTTGTGTTGGCTTGACTATGGGTGTATAGCCTTGTTGTGTGTGAGTCTGTGTCCCCTAGTTTCTTGTGGAAATCATGTCAAGCTCGAGGGTAGTATCAATGCTGAGAGATTAGGTAGCACACTGGCCTATAGTTGGGTGGAACGTTGCAGCAACATAGCTAGTTGCGGGGAAAGCTTCTTCTTAAGATAAGTATTCTTGTGCATTTAACCCATGCAATGTATTTTCTTTGTAAATTATTCATGAACATGTTGAATGCTTGATTAGGATGAATGTTACTTGTTTTTATGAGTTATGAAAAACATGAATGCTTTGAATGAATGTGTAATGCTTCCATTGTAGATTGCTTTAGGCATCTATAAACGTTTTTATGTTCAATGCATTTTTATGGTTTCTGTTTTATGAGGGCTTAGATGGTCAGATTGGTGATGGCCTAAATGATCAAATTTTTCTAAGACTTCTGTTAACAAGTTAAATTTTCCTTTTACAACTCTTCTTTCCGCAAATTGCGAGATGTGGGATGCGGAATTACCCTTGTAAATTCCATTCCCCACAGATTTCCCTCCGCAACTCTCCTCTCTGCATGCAGGATGTGGGATGTGAGAATGCGGGATGTGGCTTCACGATCTCTATTTCCACAACTAATTATTTTCGTAACGGTCTATTCCGCATGCGGGATACGGGACTGCAATTTCCCTTTTCCCCGATTCCGTAAACTCAAGCTTCTGCACCGTTGGATTTTACGGGTTGATTCTCAGTCATTGATCTGTTTCTAGATGCAGAACAGATTGTGACCGTTGATTTCTGTAGCGATCTTTCTTCGCTGTTCAATATCCTCTGAGATTTTTCTTCATAGATAGTCGAATGGATCACTGGAAGGATCAATTTCTCTGTTGTTGGCAAGTTAGATAATTTACATCAACTTGAATAGATTGAACTTCGATTTGGATGCTCCTGCATCGGTTATGTAGCAAAAACAGTCGCGTTCCTTCATCAAATATGTGGAACTATGGTTGTGTTTCTCCTCTAAGGTGGGAGGGGACATGACAGCATGGTATCCGAGCTATTGGTTGCAGCACTAGGGCCTAAATGGGCCAAATTGAATAGATAAAAAATGGAAAAGAAAACCCAGGTTTTGATTTGACAGAGCTGTTGGTTGCAGTATTGATATAAATGTGTCGAGGCAATTAGTTGCAGAAAGAAAACTACAACAAGAAATAGTGCTATTTAGTAGAATTACTAAACTCAACCAACCCAACGAAATGCACCATGACTGTGATCTGAATTCTACTACGATCTTAACCGATCATGCCTACAATAAGAAATTAGATCCCAGTGGGCACGGGAAAGATGCTATAGGGGAAAAGACAAGAGACCCACAAGAGGGCAGAAATCCACTCCAATGCTAGAGATGTGGAGGACCCTATTTGTGTCGGATTTGTCCACATGGGCAAGGACATGTAAGGCCATATTACAATGTCTAAGGTCATGGAACTGAAGCTGTTGGGAAGTGGGAACAGGAGAATTCCCCAGATGCTTCAACTACTATAAGAAGGATGAGGGAAAAATTGTAGGATTGCAAAGAAGAAAATAAAAGGTTGGTCAAGGCTTGGGTAGAGAAAAACTAGTTGACTACAGCCATGCTACAGAGTTTGGTAGATAAAATCTAAGAATCTATTAACAAATATAGAAGGGAGTAGGAGAAACTTCCATGAGAAGAATGAGAAGCTTAACCCAAGGAAGAAAGGTTTTAAGCCTCATCACCTCCTGGAGCAGCAAAGGCAGCTATCACTGGTTGTGATTGAGTTGACCAAAGTGATGAGGGAAATGCTAAAGGAACCACTCAAATGTTGGGGATGCGAAGGACCCCATCTGCACCGAAATTGTCCACTTGAGAATAATAATGAGGGTCAAGTCCCTAGCACACAAGAAGCTGAAACTATGGGTCAGGAAGCAAGGATCATTCCTAGAATTTGTGCAGTGTTAGAAGACCACCACGCAGCTCATAACTCACTATGGTGGAAGTTGGGGGTGAGATCATTCAATAGACTGTTTCTGTTTTGATTGAACCTGGATCGACTCACAGCTATATTACCCCTGGAATAGTTGAGATGTGCACTTTGAAGAAAACGAATCATAGAAGATCATGGTTAGTCGAACTAGCCACTGGAATTAAGAAGAAGGTCAGTGAGGTGGTAATTAAATGTCCATTGGTCATGGATGGGTTAGTCACATGTGTAGATCTGAATGTTCTTCCACTTGGATCATATGATGTCCTCATTGGAATGGATTGGTTGGAAGCACATAAAGCAAAGCTTGATTGTTACAACATAACTTTTGAGTGCTTGGATGGCAAAGGCAACCTAAGGGTTGTGAAAGGATTTCCAGAAGTGATATCTAGAGGGAAGTCTTCAGCAATGTAGCTGAAGAAGTTCTATGGGAATGGTTGTAGAGGGTATGTAGCTCATGTTTTGGAGGCAGCATAATATGATACTCCTAGGTTGGAGGGATTTCATATGCTACAGGAATTTAGGAATTTTTTTCCTAATGAAATTCCATGGATTCCTACAAAGAAGGACATTAATATTACCTTTGAGCTTGTTCCTAGAGCAGCACCAGTGTCCCAGACACCCTATAGGATACCAGAAATCCTGGAGCTGAAAATGCAGCTACAAGAGTTGGGGAAAAAGAAGCATCTCAGGCCAAGTGTGTCCCTGTGGGGAGCACCAGTTGGGGTTGAGAAGGAGAAAGCTAATAGACTCTGGTTTTGTATTGATTATAGATAGTTAAGCAAGGTCACTATGAAGGAAAAGTATCCTTTTCCTAGAATTGATGAACTCTTTGATCAAATGAGAGGAGCAAAGGTATTTTCCAAGATTGACTTGGGATCTGATTACCATCAGGTAAGTATCAAAGATGAAGATGTTCATATGACAACCTTCAGAGCAAGGTATGGATCTGATGAGTTGGTAGTGGTACCATTTGGTTTCACAAATGCACCAACTATGTTTATATGCCTCAGGAATAATGTTTTCAGTAGGTACTTGGGCAAGTATGTTCTTGTTTTCCTTGATGACATTCCTACTTATTCAAAGGATGAGGAGAACATGTGGAACAATTAAGGCTGACCTTGAAATTGCTCAGGAAGCATTAGATGTATGCAATACTGAGCAACTATGACTTCTACAAGGATGGAATTCATTATTTGGGTCACATTATCTCAGATAAAGGGATATATGTAGACCTTCAAAAGATTGAGGCCATGAGAAATTGGCCTGCTCCAAGAAAATTAACAGATATAAAAAAATTTGTGGGACTTGCAAGATATTACAAGAGGATCACTAAAGAATATTTTGCAAGCAAAATTGATTCTATGTATGGGTTGAGGAATCCTATGGGTGAACTTATGGTTCCATGAGGAAATGGCCCTTCCTGAATACTGGAGGTAGAATGACCTAAGCAGAGCAGTCTATTTGTACCCATTGAAACCAAGGCAGGAAACTACCATATGTTGTGAGAAAGATATCATGACTGAAATCTAACTTTTGAATAGAGTAGATTTTGAACTTCAGATTTTAAATTTTGCTGATGATTGTTAATTAAATATTTTTAACTATTTGTCTTATCTAAAATGGTTTCAAGATGACATGTTGTATGTGAATGTCCAGGTTTTGGGAAGCATGTGTAAGTCATAGATGCATATTCCCCACTTGCAAAATCCAAACAATATGAGGATGATCTCATGGTTGCAAAATCTGATTTTCTTGTGGGAAGCAGAATTGCAAATTCAAATTTTGATTTGACTATCAATGTTATTGATCATTTGATAATTTGAAATTTATCCAGGCATGAAATAGATTTGAAAGTATATGATTAAATTTGTATGATGACATCTCATATAAATTGCATGCTTGTATGTAACGCAGGTGAGATGATGAAAACATGTACTGGTTGTACATGGCTCCTCGGAAGGATGTACATGGATACATAGCTTCTCGGAGGGATGTGTCTGGGATAGGTTTGAAAACCTATAATTACAATTATTTTTATAATGACATCTCATATAAACTGCATGCTTGCATGTAATGCAGGTGAGATGATGGTGGTCCGCCCCTGGAGTACATAGCTCTCGGGAGGATGCGTTTGAGAAAGATGACTCCTTTGGAAGGATGTAAGAAAGTACATAGCCTCACCCCCCTACCAGCTAGGCACCGGTATGCATCATTAGGGACGCCCAAGGTGTAAGACATCCAGTTAGACTTCTTTTTGCACACATTCATGTCGTAAGGGGACTGTCACGAGAGTGGGGGCTCCGTGAAGAGAATAACCCCTAGGTATTATGATGTCTAGAAAGTAAGAGCCTTAGCATTGGTAAGAACTTGGAGGAGGTGTTGGGCCCTTAAGCTAGAGCTTTCATTAAGAACCCAAGGAGGAGTTGTGATCTAAAGCAAGGCTGATCGAATATCGGTTGAGAGATGCTATACATATAAGCATTGGATTACTTGGCAAATCCTGGTTGATTTTCTGTAATTACACATGTACATAATGATTCAGCTTAGATTTTGAAAATATTGTTAAGAAATAAATCCTGCGAAAATGAATCTAACATGTGAATTAATCTGTTATGGTGCCTGGAAAGGAAGTTCCTGAGCTTGGCGAGAACTGGGAGGAAGTGATGAGCCTTAAGTTGAGCTTCCATTAAGCACCCAGAGAGGTGTTGGGCTCTAGAGCAGGGCTACTAGATCTTGGTTGAGATATGTTATACAGATAAGTATTTGGTTTACTTATCAAACTTTTGTTGTTGTTGATTTTCTGTAAAAATACATGAGCATATGATGCAACCATGATTATGAAAATCTTGTTATAGATTGCACCTACTATGAATGAATTTGACATGAAAAATAATTGTTGTGGTGCCCGAAAAGGAGGATTCGAGCTTGGTGAGAACCTAGAAGGAGTTTTAAGCTATGAAGCAGAGTTGTCAGATCTCAGATGAAATATAATTTCAGGTGATCCAAGGCTTGCATAAATTTGGCTACCCTTTAATGCCCACCCAAGTGTGGGGTGGGGCAGGGTTGTGAGTACTGTAGTATGGATTTATCCCTTACTACAGGGCAGGAATGACTACCTTCCATCTATAGGATGGAAGGGCAGGTTTCCTGATGGTAATGCAATAAAAATGAAACAAAAATGAAGCAAAGAGAACAGAAAAGAAATAAATGGAAACCTTGCACACAAGGTTAGACTCCAGAACCCTGCATACAACTTGTTAGAACATAAAATGAACCTGCAAGGAAACTAAGATAGAAAAACTAGAGTAAAAATGACATTAAACAAAGCTTATACCTCTTGGTGGAAATGGGCCACCATGCCCTAGCTTGGAGAAGCACCTTTCTCTTGAGAATGGGGGAGCTATGGCTCAATGGGAGGATGGATGAGAGGGACTGTGAATGACTTGAGAGGAAAATGGTCTCAAGGCATCTACTTGTGAAGCATAACAATATGCAAGGGAGGAATGTTTTGAGAGTGACTGCCACCCCTCTATTTATAGCTTTTTTAGGGTTCTAAGCCCCTGATCAGGGCTTTAGCCCCTTTCGCTCAATATTTAGCTCCTTTTAGGGTTTTAGGCTCCTTTGAGGGGTTTTAGACCCCTTTTGGAGGCTTTAACCCCTATGAGAGCTATTTAGGCTCTTTTTAGGGGTCTGAAGCCCTTTTCAATGTTTTTAAGCCTTCTTGAGGGTGTGGGGGTCAAATGGGGTCAGATAAGGGTCATGCATGGGTGTCCTTGGGTGGTGTAGGCCATGTAGAGATGAGTGAGGTATTTTTTGGGTGAACAGATTGCCCCGTGATGTGTGAGGTCAAGATCTCATCATATGGCCGATGAACATCATAGTATTTTTGGTGGAGAGGTGGTGCTTCCTGGGCTAGGGCATGGTGGGTTTTGGTTTTTGTATTAATATGGTTCCCATCAATGGGTGAGATACAAATAATGTGTGACATGTATATGGATGAGGCGGGCATCCCCATGCTTATAACAATGTCAAAAGAATAATGTGATATATGCTCTATAATACAAGAGTCGATCATATACAACTGATGATACATAGTGGTTTCCTCAATGAGAGGTTGAAGACTCTAGTGGGGTCTCTTTTTCA
Organism: Pseudotsuga menziesii; assembly: GCA_001517045.1. Classification (NCBI taxonomy): domain Eukaryota; kingdom Viridiplantae; phylum Streptophyta; class Pinopsida; order Pinales; family Pinaceae; genus Pseudotsuga; species Pseudotsuga menziesii. Next base: position 342,866 of record LPNX011004850.1, on the reverse strand, counting down.
TTGGTAGTCTCTTGTGTCCGAAAATGGATAAAAGTATACACAGGAGAGCTCTCCCATCCTTTAAGGGATGAGAGAATTCTTGTTGTTGGTAGTCCAGTCAGGTTGGGAAAGGTTAAACCTATACTGGCTAGATGGTCATTCAGATACTTTTACGAGCATGAACGAAACCAAGTTTGCTCGGTGATATTTTCTTTATGAGAAGGCTATAAAAGAGCTTAATGATAACCCATGGTGTAAAGTTCAACCCCTCTACCCGAGAAAGAATAAAAGTATGCAGAGGGGGGCGGTCTTGGATTGAATATGACAAGGTGGTCCTTTTCATTTGATGGTCTACATAGTGTACAAAAGGAGATAAATGAGATGATGTAGATGCCCTTTCCTATACTTTAAAAAGTGGGAAAGGAAGCAGTTGCTCTCGGTAATCTTTTCATTCTTTTAGGAGTAAAAAAAGATCTTAAAAGAAACTCTAGTATGGTCAACCGATTGTGGTGTCACAGGTGGTGCCCGATGTTGGGACTCTGGAAAGTGGTCCAAAGGTCATCTGCATAGTATGGACGAAGCAAGTGGCTCTTAAACATACCAATACATGCATGGGATAGATCACGACAGAGGCACACAAGTCGGTATGGTAGAGGCATGCAAATTGAGATAGCTCTCGAATAGAGGTCAGGAGAGTCGTGTGTGAATTGTGGTGGATGGACTTGACTACATGTGATGTGAGCGCAAGTCTGGAGGTAGTTATATGCCAAATGCATGCAAAGGAAATAGTCTATCTTCCGGACGATGGTCTGGATATCCGCATAAGGTGCAGTGGATGGAGTAGACAGATATGTGTTAAAAAACAAAATGATGTTCCTTGATGGGCGGTGGCCCAAGAACCCACAAGAGTGGCAGTAGGCAAGTGTGATGAAAGTATAGGTCTGCAGACACTTGTATCTGTTATAAAATAGGACCGCAGAGCAATAATAGATATACAGTTAAATTAATAAACAAGATGCAAAACAATTAAAACATTACATAGAGACACAGATATAACATGGTTCACCCAAATGATGGGCTATGTCCACAAATAAATTTTCCATTCCTTTTATTACAGTCCAAAAATATGAAGGGATACACCCTGCAGGAAAACCGCTGCACTTCCTCTTCACGCTCTCATAGTCTCTTTTCCAATACAATACAATACCATACACAGTTGATTTACAATGCTTTCTTTTATAGGGTAAATACAATGGGAAAATTATAGGGTTAACCTAATACCATGGGTTTGCAATACTATTGGCCAACAAACCCCAAAAAAAAAATTTCAGGAGCTTCAAGACATACAAGCTCTTCTTCAACCTACAAACCAAATTCTCCTTCCCTTTGACCTCATACCCTTGTGGCTACTACATATAAATCTCTTCCTCCAAATTCCCATGGAGAAGGCCGTTTTTACATCTAGTTGTTCAAGATGCAAATCTTCTACTGCCATTAGACTTAAAATATTTCTAATTGAAGTCATTTTAACAATAGTAGAAAATATTTCATCAAATTCTATACCTTTCTTTTGTGCAAACCCCTTTACAATAAGTCTAGCCTTGTACCGCTTCTTTCCTCCATCTTCTTCCTTCAACTTGTAAACCCATTTATTCTGCAATACCCTTTTTTCTACAAGAAACTTAACCAGATCCCAAGTTTGGCTTCTTACCAATGAGTCCATCTCCTCATCCATGCCTTTCTCCTACTTCTTTCTAGTTTCTACCTGCATTGCTTCTTCAAAACATTCTGGTTCACCAGAATTAGTCATCAATAAATAATATAGTGAAGGAGAGAATCATTCAGGGGGTCTACTTAACTTGGTAGACTTTCTTACAGTTGTAGGAGTTTCAGGTACTTGCTGCTACTCTTGATTTTCTGGTGCTTTTGGAACTTCATTTTCTTTGATTTCATCAAGTACTGTGTACTCTGTGTTTTCCTTTTCTTCTTTCTTTCCCTGCAACTGATCTTTGTACATGACCTTTTCATTGAATACTAAATCTCTACTCCTAATGATTTTGCGATTTTTAAGATCCCATTAGCGATAACCAAAATCATCAACCCCATATCCAATAAAGGTACATTTCTTGGATTTAGCCTCAAGCTTTGTTCTATCATCTTTATCAATATGGACAAATGCTTCACAACCAAAAGTTCTCAGAAATGAGTATTTTACCTGTTTACCTGTCCATGCCTCCTCTGGAATGCCACCATCCAAAGCACTTGAAGGACCTCTATTTATTAAATAAACAACAATGTTTACAGCATCAACCCAAAACTGTAAGGGCAACCCTGCATACAATCTCACACACCTTGCACTCTCCATGATCGTTTTGTTCATCCTTTCTAACACACCATTTTCTTGGGGTGTTCCAGGGACTGTCTTCTCTCTGCAAATCCCATTGTGTGAACAGTAATTGTCAAACTCCTTGTTGCAGTACTCGCCTCCATTATCAGATCTAAGACATTTCAACCTTTTTCCTGTCTCATTCTCAGCCAAAGCTTTCCACTTCTTAAAAGTATCAAACACATCAGATTTCTTTCTAATGCAATAAACCCAAGTTTTTCTAGTTGCATCATCAATAAAAGTAACATAATAATGAGAGCCACCAAGAGATTGTACCTGAACTAGTCCCCATACATCTGTATGGACAAGCTCTAACTTTTCACTCTTCTTTTGTTTCCCAACCCTAAGAAATCTAACTCTCTTCTGTTTTCCATAAACACAGTTCTCACAAAATTCCAAACTTACCTGCTTTAGATCTGGAAGCAGTTTCCTTGAGTGGAGAATCTGCATCCCCTTCTCACTCATGTGGCCAAGCCTATGATGCCACAACGCTACACCTATTTGTGTGGAAGATACAGAAATAGAATAATTATTATTATGAGGACATAAATATAACGTACCTATCCTATCTCCTTTTGCAATTACCATTGATCCTTTAGTGACCTTCCACCACGTTTCTCCAAACGTAGACAAACAGCCACCATCTCCCAACTGCCCTATTGAGATCAGATTTCTTTTCATAGCAGGAATGTGCCTTACATCCTTTAGAAACCAGTCATTTCCATTATTTAGCTTAATCCGTACCTTACCCTTTCCAACAATTTTACATGGTTCATCATCCCTGAATAACACATTCCCAAAATCACCTTGAACATAATCATAAAATAATTTCCTATGGGGTGTAGCATGACATGAAGCCCCTGAATATACTACCCAGTAATCACTAGTATTATCTAATGCAAGAATCAAAGCATCTTGTAACACATCACCTGCTACATTAGCTTCCTGGGTAGTCTCTTGCTGCCTCTCACCTTTCTTCTTTGGTGCTCTGCAGTCTTTCTTTAGGTGTCCTTTCTTACCATAGTTCCAGCACTCTATTTTTCCGAATCTAGACTTGGATCTTCCATTTTTAGACTTGCCGTGATTTCCTAGGCTCCTTCCTCTCTCTTTTTGTCTCCCTCTGCTCTCCATGGTCAATGCATTACCTGATGTCTCACCTATGATTTTTCTTCACATTTCCTCGCTAAGAATAACACCAACAACATCATCAAACTTAAGAGTGTTTGAACTAGGGACAGAGTTACTTACAGCCATGACCAAGATATTCCTGCTTTCTGGCAATGAGCACAAGATTAGAAGAGCCCTAACCTCATCATCAAAGTTCACTTTTACAGAAATTAACTGACTGGTAAGTGTATTAAACTCATTTAAATGGTCAGCAACAGATCCACCTTCCGACATCTTCATATTAAATAAACACTTCATTAAAAATACTTTGTTAGAAGCTGAGGGTTTTTCATAGAGCTTACTCAATGCGCTCTTCACACCCTCTGTTGTTTTTTCTTTTGAAATATTGAAGGCCACCAATGAATCCAGGAACAGCTGTATTGTTCCTAGTGCCTTTCTGTCAATAACCTCCCATTCTTCATTCTTCATAGCTGTCGGCTGTTTTGCTTTTTCTCCCAACGGTAGGTACAAATCTTTCTGGTGTAGATAGTCCTCCATTTGCATCTTCCATAACTGATAGTTTTGGCTGTTAAATTTCTCGACCCTAAAAATTCCTTCTCACAGGTCTCTGGCCTCATGCGACCTTTCTCTTTCCACTTAGGAGACACAATTTTCCATGGATCCACTTGCACATAGCTAGGGTTTCTCTTCACCGCTAAGTGGAGGGAAATATTTGGTTCAATATTCACAGTAGCATAAAAACTAGGGTTTTCTTCACAACCATCTCCTCAATCCTCATATCTGATAAACCAGTGCTCCAAACTAACTTGGCCCTCCTCATGGTGTTTCCTTACGACTCTTCCTTCATTACAAACTTACACGTACACTCACATCATTCTAAATGAGCACAACAATACCAATACTCTACCCATGGCTCTAATACCACTTGTTAGGATAAAACGAGCAACATTAACATAATAATGAGCAAGAAATAAACATTATAACAAGCAACCACATATAGACACACAATATACCCTGGAAACCCCATGCGAGGAAAACCAGCATCAATGAAGATCTTCATTACATGGCCAAAACCAGCCATCTGGGCCAAGTGAGCTAGCCATTGCTCACCTCCAGGCCACTTTACAATGGAGTCTCCTCAAGCCTTATAAAGGCTTCATCACATGCAATACCGTGGGACAATACCATGGGCTACAACAAACCATGTTCCCAAACCATGTACTAGACCTAAACCACCTTTAACTCAATCCCGAGTCAAGGTTAACCCTAATAGTATCGCCATGATGTGGCTCGTAAATCGAGGTAACTTCCAAGAAGTGGTCCCAAATTGTGTTTGTTAAACATGAGACAATAGTCTCATAAGGAGATAGAGGGCAGAATTGTGAAACCAATGACACGAACGGCATCTCAAACGGACTCTTTATGGTCCTGTTATGTTGAACGGGAAAAAATAGGTCAAATGGGGCCTATATAAGGGTGGGGACCACTTTGTGAAGTGTCATTGTCACCGTTCACTGCAAAGTTGGAGAGGTGGGCCCTAGATTTTATTTTTCTGATTTCTCCTATTCCGACCAACAGTTTCGAGTTTCATGACTTGCAGGTAAGAGCTCTTGCCAAATCTATTCTTTTTGGTTATTTATATTCTGCATTTGGTCACCCGGAGGTCCTCCATGAGCCTATTGGGGTTTCATGGAGCCAAGTCACACCTTTCGAGGGAAAATAAGTGACCTGGTCACACCTGTGGGGAATTTTTGAGCGACCTGGTCACTCATTTTTCCCAAATAGGTGTGACTTGACCTCTAGGTGACATTTTTTTATGAGAATAGTGGCTGACATCTGTGTTTTGCTTGTGCAAGATGGCTAAGATCAAGTGGTGGTAGAGAGCCTATAAAGAAATCTGGGAGGCGGCATTGCGGGATGAGAATGTGCATGATACACTGGCCCATTGTGGTTTACTGAAGTTCATCAGGATACCCCTTATGAAGAGCTTGTGTTTGTTGCTACAAATGTTTGTGAGATTTTGGGATATTGGGGAGGAAGCCTTCCTCTTCCAGGGCCAATGTATTGAGATCACGTTGGTGGATGTATACTTCTTAACTAGACTCCCTATGTTGGGAGTTGTTGGTGACTTGGAATTGGTGCTGTCTCAGGGGGAGACATTGGAGGATCTATGTGATAGGCACTGTTACGATACTGTGTATGTGTGTGGCTCATAGATCTTGATGTGTGACATTGAGGACTTGTCGACATGGGAAGTGGTGACATTACTGCTATGTATCTTGGGTTCCACGGGAAGCCACACGATATCTGGAGGGTAGCTACAGTTGGTAGAGTGTGCTATGGGGGGCACATACTATGGGTGGGCCCAGATGTATCTTCAGGCTGTTCGGCGTCAGATGAACAATGCGAAGGCATCTAGGGTAGGATTTTGCTTTGGCTCCTTTCTATGTGCCGTGCAAGATAGTGTTCCACGGTAGCCACAGATGCACAGGTGGTGCTAGATGATGGTATGAGAGGGTGGCAGTAGAGTGGGCCACTTCTTCATTGAGGATCTGTTAGAGCAGTGGCGTCAGCTTCTAGTGGTCATTAAGGAGTACCCATATGTGGTTATGAACTATCATGGGGACCCTGAGATGCCCCGACCTGCAGGCCAGGCATGGGGACCAACTGGTATGTATGTGTGCTGTCTTTATGTTCATCTTTATACATAATGTAGTTGAGCTGGTTGATAGTTGTATGATTATATGTGTAGACTGATGGTGTCCTTGTTTGTGTATGCAGATATTGGTCCACGCTCGCCGCTCGGGTATCAGAGGTGAGTGGTTGTTATTGCCCCTGCGATGCTTCCTACGGGGAACCCTCACAAGCGACGGCAGGAGGTGGATGATTTTCTATCGCATTTGGAGTGGCTTGCTGATGGGATCTCTGATGATGGCTGACATCATTTGAACAATGATCTGATCGCTTCCATTCATAGTTTTCCTCCACAGTGAACCTCTGTGATGAGGAGGGTGGTCGTGGCCTATGATTACCTTCGTCGGGCAGAAAGAGGCAATATTCCTGCAGAGGATGAGTCTTCTGAGGAAGATGATGTACTGAACCAAATGATGAGTCTGAGTCAGATTAGTAGCCTAGTGGGGCTTCCCCTACTGTGTTGGTTCACTTAGGAGTTTTTGCATCGCTATGTATATTCAACTGAGAAAGCATATATGGCTTCTCATTTTGTACTGGACATATTTTGGAGATGCGACTTCTCTATCTATATATATTTTTGATGTACGTGGATGCACTTTTTATGGTTTTATATGCAAGTATTTTTTATGATGATGTGAAATGCAATGCCTAGATGATGTATTGTTACACTTGTATGTGTATTTTATATATGATTATGCATGATGTTATGCTTGTATGTTTCCTACATGCGATTATGAATGTGCCAATTTAGAATGTCATTAGCCATTTGATCTGCTACACCATTGAGGTTTCTAGGAACATGTGTGAATGTAATGGATTCAAATGTTCTAACCATCTGTTTAGTACGTAGGAATTTTCTAAAGAGGCAGGGATCACATACCCAGTAGTAGTTGTTCAACTTGGAAACAAGCAGTTGGGAGTCTAGAAATACATTGAGATGGCGAACGCATAACTAGTGAGTGGTGGCCAAGAGGCCATTGACACCATCATATTCAGCCTGGTTGTTGGTTGAACTACCCACACATATTTTGTCGATATGGATCAACTCGTGCGACAGGGAATAGATGACCCATGAAGCTGAGGTGAGGTTCGGAGACCATCTGCTTGCTCCATCAAAAAATCTGATGTACCGGTCTGAGGTAGGATCCATCTAGAGCAATGAGGGGAAACAATGCATAAGACTCACTTTCAAAAATGTGTAAAACAAAAATGGGAAAAGACTATATTTCAAGCTACGCTACCATCACTTAAAGAGGTGATGTTAGAGGGAAAGTGGTTTGGACTTCTAGGGGATCAGTGGTCATTCCTTTGTGTGACATGATGAACCCTAGGAGATGGCCCGTTGGGACATAGAAAACACACTTGAAAGGGTTCAAGAGGATTTCATACTTGTGACATTGTAGGAAGGCTTGCCACAAGTCGTCTATGTGATGTGCTTGCTTCTGTGACCGCTCAATGAGGTTGTCAATATAAACCAACATGATGTGAATGAGGCCATGGAAACAGTGTGTCATGGCATGCTGGAAGGTGCCTCCAGCATTTTTCAGACCAAAGGGCATTACTTGATATGCAAATGTGCCCCGTAGGGTTGTGAATGTAGTCTTATAATGGTATTCTTTCCGGATCTAGATTTGGTTATATCTGGAAAAGCCATCCATGAAGGAAAAGACCTCATGTCCAGCGCATGCATCGATAATCTGATTGATGAAGGGTGTTGGAAAGTTGTCTTTGGGACATGCCCCATTTAGATCATGGAATTCTGTGCAAACACAAATGGTACCCTATTTTTTATTCATGGGAACAGGATTAGAAACCCAAGTGGTGTATGCAATGGCGTAAATGAAGCTGACTGTGTGTAGCTTCTCTATCTCGGCTTTTACCGCAGCTGCTTTGGAAGGATGAATGTGCCATTCCTTTTGGCATATGGGGGCCACATCGGGCCATGTGTCAATGTGGTGTTCCATGATGGATGGATCCAACCCAGGCATTTCAGTGTAAGACCAAGAAAAGATGTCGTGGAATTCTTGGAAGAGAGCTTTGTAGGTAGTGACTTCCTCCAGGGAGAAGGATGCCCCCGTCATGATTTATTCAACAACCTCAGGATTGGTGGAGATGTTGATTTTGATGGTTGGTGAGATGTGGCCATGTTCCATTCTTTGAAGGCATCTACTGCTGGAATGGGATTTTTGAACTATTCGACTTTCCCATGAATGAAATCTTTGGTTTCCACAGAAAACTGGTCTGACTGTGACGTAAGTTCTTCGGGTAGGAAGAACGAGCGATGGTGCATGTCATCCCATGGGTATTCTAGGGCAGTTAAGTCTTCAAGTATCTCCTCATCATTATGGAATAAATGAAGAGACAGGTCTAATGGACCATCATTAATAGTAGAGATAAGAGGGTCAGTAGAACTGGACATCATGTAAATGGACATGGTGTCTGAAGAAAGGTGGGGGATGAACTTCTTCGGTCAGGGTGATCTTAGATTCAAGGGAATGTTGTCGAAGGTCAGCTAAAGCCATTCAGAAGCTGGAAAATTCTTGGTAGTGGTGAGAATAGTGTCCATACAATCTGCAAAGGGCACAAGCATGGTTTGTTCTCAATGACTTGTTTCTCACTATTCGCGTGCTTGGAAATTCAACCACAGGGAGGCTTTCTGTTATATTCATGGCGTCCAAATGTGCATGAATTATAAGAATCTCAAGGTAGTTTTGGGTTGGATGGCCCTATCCTTCGTAGACAGTGCAAGGTGGGACCTATCGAGGTTTAGCGGTAGCTTTCGTGTTCTTGCCCCTATCCCTTTTTGGGTGGGGTGGTGCAGGTGCAGGTCTAATGATTTGTTTTTGCAGGCTGGGTGGAGGATGAGACTTGACCACAATGGGTTGCATGGGGGTTAATACTACCTGGGGAATTAGTGGTTGAGCTGGTGGATCGAGATACCACACAGGAATTCCCAATGTAAAGTTGGGTAAATTTAAGGTGGCCATTACTGGCTTGCTCATGACACCAAGCAGGGGAAAGAGGAAGGGAATTGTGTGGACTGGGGAGGAGCCCAGATAACTCCCTGATGGTTGTATGTGGGGATGAGGTTGTGGTTGTGGCTGTGCATAATGCTGTGGCTACAGATGATGTTGAAGTTGGGGCTGCGGCAGTTGTTGTTTGGGTGTGGTGGTACTGGATGAGAGAATGCACAAGTCTGCATTCTCATTTGGTGTTGGTGGTGGTGACACTAAGGGGAAATAAGCCATCATGTTAGTATCGGCAAACAACCCAGGGCCCACATTCAACAATGGGAGGCTGGTATGTTTTCAACCATGGTGTTGACTGTAGGGATAACATTGGTGGGTGTGGTCAACCCTTGCGGATCAATGGTTTTGATCGTAGGGATAACATTGGGAGGTGTCGTTAGCCCTTGCGGATCGTGATAAGTCGGTTCGTCAACCATCACGATTTTCCCTTCATGGGGGAACATCATGAGATGAAAGATAGTTGATGCTACGACACTCATGGTGTACATATAACTTCTTCCAAGGAGAAGGTTATAGTCCACTTGAGCATTGAAAACCTCTATGTCAATCAATACTGTCTTCCTGGCTAATGTGATGGGGACGTGGGGGAGGACTCCTTGGGCTTTAGTGGGATGGCCATCATAATCCTACAGAGTTGTGGAGGATGGTTGCAGAATTGGTGATCCAAGTTTGTACCAGAATAGGGTAGACATAACGCACATGGATGCCCCTTCGTCCAATATGCACTGGTCCACGACCAAATTCTAGATAAACACCGAGATTTGAAAGGAAATGGTTGATGGCATTCACTGTTCTCCATTCTCTATGTCGAATGTGATCAACTTGGATTCAGAGGGGTCCATAGCCCCTAGGGTGGCTAGTAAGGTTTTTCGGTATGTTGGGAAAGTTTTGAGTACCTCAAGAGCAGACATGGCGGTAGGTGTTTGGGCCAAATCATCCACGATGTTGTAGCTAACAACAACTCTAGCCATGGCATTGTTGGCAACATGGCGTATGGGGGACGCGATAAAAGGGGTAACTGAAGAGGTGCATTGACTGTTTTAGACGTAGATGCCACTGATGTATCAGTGGGTTCGATGTTGGTTCCATACTGATTTTGTCTGGTTTGTAGATTGACCTATTCAGTTTTCATAGCTAGCAAGTGGTGGACACCTGTTTCTATCATGGGAGGTTCCCCTGGATTGTTGGGATTGGGTTGGGGAGGGGGTGCGGTTGCCACCAATACTTGGACTGGTAATGGGTTTTGGAGCACCATAGGAGGAGGTCCTTGTGGTGCCGGGTTGGGTTGGGCTTGGTCCATTGTATTGGTGGCATGTTGAACCTAGTTTCTAATGGCATGTTTCACACGACCCATGAAGGGACACTCGAATGTGTAGTGCCCGTAGACCTTGCATAGTGTGCATAGTTGGTTTGTCCGCAATGGAGCATTGTGTCTTGGTGCATTTGGTTGTTGAGGATTTTGGGCTGGTCAATTCACCATGGCATTGTTAGGAGGATTTGGTTGTTGATCGCCTCCCTGTGGTTTATTTTTTCCTTGGTTTTGGGGTTGGTTATTCCTGGCTTGCCCTTGGTTGTTATTGGGGGCTGGCTGGTTGGGACGATTTTGTTGTGCAAACACTTGTCCCAATGGAATAGGTGGAGCAGGGGTGGGGGCTTGAACAGCTTGCACTGGTGGTGCATAGTAGACTTGGGTAGGTGTTGGTGCCACAAATGTGGGAATTTGTCCTGCGTATTGTTGTTTTGGCCAAGCTAATGCCTGGTCCTACTGTAGTGGTGTAGGTTGTGCATAAGAAGTTGGGGCTCCGAACTAGGACATCATTCTTACATAGTCTAGAGTTTGGTTTTGGTAAGCAGCACTAGGGTTTTTGCTTGGTTGTGGTGGTATTGCAGGTGGTGTCAGACAATGTTGTGGTTGGTGAGAGATAGAACCTATGATGCCATCTACAGCGTGGGATGCCCCCGGTGCATTCTGGTAGGAGGTGCTTGCACGGGGAGCATATAGAATGATGGTGTAAAGGTATATAGACTGTACATAGATCATATCAAACTGTTGGGCTTCCAAGATGGCCTCCTCTTCTAATTGGGGCCATTCGGATCCAACGTCCTTTGCTATAGGTGGGAGCAAGGTTTTAAGGAACCAATCGAAGAAGATCCTGTCATCAAGTTGGATCTTACACAAACTACGGCATCGCTGCCACTCATGTATGTGGTTGGTTATATTCTGGTGGCAAGATAACAAGATCTCCACCCCTTCATAATATTTGATGGGGAGTTGGAAATATTGCAGGAACATGAAAGCCAGGGAGTGGAAATTTGGGGACTTGGCTTGTGGTAGCTCAATGTACCACTTGGCTGCAGCACTTGTGAGGGTGCGTTGGAACAATCGGAGTCTGATCTAATCATATATGATGTTGTTTGGTGAGCACCATAGATGAAATGTCATGATGTGATTTTGGGGGCACTCCCCTGCCTTCCCTTCAAACTTGGGTATGTCTGAGGGAAGTTTGGTTGGCATGGGAGGCCAATAAGTTTGATGGCGGATAAGGTCATTTGTTAACCAATCCAAGTCAGGAAAGTTGAGATGTGCCATGAAAGGAAGGTTTGACCCAAGGTTGATGTGAGACAGGGTAGCCATGGTGGTAGGGTTTGCAGGGACATGATGCACCTGCATAACGGGGGTACTTTTGGCACCATTGTGGATGGGCTAGTGCCCCCAAATGTGGTGGGAGGGATAGTGTAGGTGGAAGAGCCACTGTCCCCATGTATGATAGGGGGGAAATGTAGGTGGAAGGGACATTGCCCCCATGTGTGACAGGGGGGCAATGTAGGTGGAAGGGCCACTGCCCCCATGTATCCCAAGTGGGACAGTGTGGATTGAAGGCATACTTCCCCCAAGTGTTGTAGGTGGGACAGCTTGACTGGTCAATATGGGTGGTGGTAGCTGGCTTATGTTGGTTTGCATGATCATGCTGGGGCCACCTGCAGGGGTGTTGGTGGTGGTTTGTGGTGTGGACATGGCTCCATTGGCAATTACTATGCTGGAAAATGGATCCTGGTTTGCACCAGCCATGGGGCTTGATGGTACAGTTTGCATATCTGGTTCAGAATGATATGGGTCTGAATCTGAATCAGAGGCTGTGTGGCCTTCTGATGGTGTAGAAGGTTGTCGAGAATGGTCTTGATAATTTCGATTTAATGACCCATACTGTTGTGGTTCACCTCTTAGGCATGAGGAAGAGCGTGAGGGATCAATCGTGTCAAATTTGTATGTCAAAATGGTGGTAATGAATTTTGGACCTCGATTTTAATGGCTTCCTATTGGCAAGTTAAGGTGGTCACTCAACCACCAAGACTGCCAGAAGACAGTGCTTGGCTTTTTTTTCATGGGAATGCTAATCAATTGGTGGGGGTCGTTGCTCGTTTCGCTTGGAAATTCCTCCCAGTGGCTAGCTACTTTGGGGTTCCCATGGTACTCCTCACAATGAGTTTCTAGGCTAAGCCCAAGTACTTCCCATAGTTAAGGTAGTCAGGGACTTATGTCCTCAAAGACTACGGATGTTTAACTTAGTGTAAATTGCAAATTTTACTGGTTCACTCAGCATCATGAACTGAGTTGGGTTGATTTATATGGTATGGTGTGTATGTCTTTTGTTTTTCTATTATACCTGGCGGTTGCTTAAATGCTTTATGAATATTCCACTGAGTTCATAACATTGTGAATGAAAGCAGTAAATAGTAATCAGAAATTTTACACATGTACCATTTGTGAACCTAAACTATGATAGCCTGACTAGGTGACTACCTTGCACCGATATTTCTCTTCAACCAAGAAAGGGTGTCGGGCTCTCAATACAATGGGACTAAGCCCATCTATAAATGCATAGGTCACCCTCCAGATGCAAGGTTGGTCAACAGGGAGGATGTTGAGCGCTGTGAGAATCCCTCCTTCTCTATCCCCTCTACCTTCCAAGTCACCCATTTTTAGTGTCTTCAAAAAATAATAGGTGAAGTGCCTATTACTATACAAGCTTCAACCTTCATCTTATCCCAGAATACCCCAAAGGGTGATGACTAGGTAGAGGAGGAAGGGCTAGGAAAGATGTTGATTTTAATAAATTTTAATCAAGCTTTGTTCAATAATCCATTAACCATTTATTTACACTTTGATTTAAACATTCTGCAAATGAAATGAACAAAAACAAAAATAGTTTTGATGGACAAAGGCAGCTAAGCCGCACTAACAGTCCTTAACTTTTAAAAAATCAAACTCTGAGAGACAAATCGCACTTTTTAGGTCAAATGTGGTGAGGGGGTCGCCAAATTTTCCCAGAAACAGGTGAGGGGGTCACTCAGAATCTGCAGATAGAAATAAGCTGACTTTTGGAAGGGGGTCGCACCTTTCGGGGCTAAATGGGAAACTTGGTCGCACCTGTTAGGCTAGAATGAGTGACTTGGTCCCCTCTATGGGCCTGATAAGAGCGATCTACTCCAAAAAGGGAAAAAATTTTGGTCCTGAGTCAGATTTGGTTGACAGTAACCTGTACTATGGCCAAATGGACTCGGATTGGCCTTGAGGAGGCTCGGCAATAACTAGAAATTCAAATAAACAGAGATCTAAACTAGATTTTACAGAAAATTAAACTAGGTTAACAGAACAGAAATAAAAACTAAAACTTTGAAAAATAAACCCAGGGATCCTATGGGATCAACCTGGTATGGTCGACAGTTCTGTCGTAGGGATTTCTCCCTTACTATAGGGCAGGAATGGCTACCTTCCATCTATAGGATGGAAGGGTAGGTTTCCTGATGGTGATGCAAGAAAAACAAAACAAAAATGAAGCAAAGAGAACAAAAAAGAAAGAAATGGAAACCCTGCACACAAGGTTAGACTCCAGAAACCTGCATACAACTTGTTAGAACGTAAAATGAACCTACAAGCAAACTAAGTTAGAAAAACTAGAATAAAAATGACATTAAACAAAGCTTATACCTCTTGGTGGAAATGGGCCACGATGCCCTAGCTTGGAGAAGCACCTCTCGCTTGAGAATGGGGGAGATATGGCTCAATGGGAGGATGGATGAGAGGGAGTGTGAATGGCTTGAGTGGAAAATGGTCTCAAGGAATCCACTTGGGCAGCATAATAGTATGCAAGGGAGGAATTTTTTGAGAGTGACCCCCACCCCTCTATTTATAGTATTTTTAGGTTTCTAAGCCCCTGGTCAGGGATTTAGCCCCATTTTTGGGCATTTAACCCCTTTCACTCAATATTTAGCTCCTTTGAGGGGTTTTAGCCCCTTTTTGGAGGATTTAGCCCCTATGAGAGCTATTTAGGCTCTTTTTAGGGGTTTTTAAGCCATTTTCATGTTTTTAAGCCTTCTTGAGTGTCTGGGTGTCAAATGAGGTCAGATGAGGCTCGCGCATGGGTTTCCATGGGTGGTGTAGGCCATGTAGAGCTGAGTGAGGGATTTTTTGGGTTAGTAAGTACTATGATTGTATTAAGCCTAGTCGAACACCTGTGGAACAAAAACAAAATACATATGCAAGATAAGTATTTGGTTCACTTAGCAACTTCTTGTTGATTTCATGTCAGTATACATGTGCATGTGATTCATCTATGGTTTGAGAAAATATTGTGAATACTAACATGATAATTGACTCATTTATTCGGGTTTGAGCATAGGTATTGTTGGATTCCAAAGACATTGGAGATGTTCCAAGCTATGGAAAATGATTCTCTAAGACTAGGAAAATATTCAATGGTGTGTGTTGATGCATACAATCAAGGACTTGGAGGAGTCCGTGTGTAAAACAACGGCTTAGTGGGACCAAGGAGGAGTTCCATATCATACCATTGGACAAGTCAAACTACAGAATGAGCACCATGATTCTGATGAGGCTACATGGGAGCTAGAGGATTTCATACGATTAGCACATCCATTTTGTTCAAGTTTGCAGAGCACTGAGGGAGGTGTCAGTGTAGATATTGTTAAACTATTGTAAAGCACCAAGGACAGTGTTATTTGAAGGGGGATGGGAATGTAACACCCTCGTTTTGACCTCATGATATTGAATTGTATATGATGTAAATATTTTATGGAATCATGGCAAGGAGCTCAAGGCCAAGGCCTTGCCATTGATTGATATTTCGTGTATAGATGATCAGGGTTGATGCCTACATTTTATGGAGCTAAGTCAAGCACAGTATATATATTTGTGAATATCATGTAAAATGTAAACTAATAAAAATACCACAACTAGATATGCGCTGCAACGTTAAAGATATGGGGGCATGATTTCACAAGGAATTGGGAGGGGGAATTATTCAGACCTTGATCCATTGGGGAAAAAGCAATGTGTCAAAAGAAAACACTCAAAAACATATGCCCATTCCCTCATGCATGCACATTTTCATCTTCCCTCATGTTTTGGGGAGCGGCGGGAAGTTTTGATCATCCATCCTTCATTCACGGGGGACACTCACGTAGCTGGCTGTTCTTCTCCTCAGTCCTCTATCCCCTGTTTTTTTTCCCTACACGCTTTTGCATTTGTTTTCATTTTTTTTCTCCCATGGTTGGAGAATCGTTTTGGCAATGCCCAGTAGATTAAAGAGGGAACCACGATTTCATAGTGGTTGGTGATCCGTCTTCACCCACGTGAAGCTATTGAACGTTCTATGAAGTTGATTTTGGTCATAAGGTTTTTTTTCCCCTGATTTCCATTGTTGTTTTGGCTTCCATGATGTCTTCCTTCAATCCCAGAACTTGTAATTGCTGTGTAGGAATTCTTTGTTTGGTCTAAATGATTTGGGTGTGAAAAGAGGTCATAATTTCCTTTGGAAGGCCATCCAATGTTTTCTGAACGATTTGGGTCACTTGGGTTGTTTTCCCCATTTGTGATATTCAATTTTGGGTTCCCGGGATGTTTTGTCCATACCCAAAACTTGACTTTTGTTGTGTAGTGCATCCTTGCGTTGGCTTGACTGTGAGTGTATAGCTTTGTTGTGTGTGAGTTTGTGTCCCCTAGTTCCTTATGGAAATCATGCCTAGCTCGGGGGTGGAAGTGATGCTGAGAGATTAGGGAGCACACTGGCCTATGGTTGGATGGAACGTTGCAGCAACATAGCTAGTTGTGGGGAAAGCTTCTTCTTAAGATAAGTATTCTTGTGCATTTAACCCCTACAATGTATTTGCTTTGTAAATTATTCATGAACATGTGGAATGCTTGAATAGGATGAATGTTGCTTGTTTTATGATTTATGAATAGCATCAATGCATTGAATGAATGTATATTGCTTCCTCTATATATTTCTTTAGGCATATGTAAATGTTTTCATGTTCAATGCATTTTTATGGTTATTTTTTTATGAGGGATTAGATGGTCAGATTGGTGATGGCCTAAATGATCAAATTTGTCCAAAAATTTTGTTAACAAGTTAAATTTTCCTTCCGTAAATTGCAGGATGCGGGATGCAGAAACTCCCTTCTGTAAATTCCATTCCCCATAGATTTCCCTCTGCAACTCTCCTCTCCGCATGCGGGATGCGGGATGCAACTTCACGATCTCTATTTCTGCAACAAATTATTTTTGCAGTGGTCCATTCTGCATGCGGGATGCAGAATGCGGTGTGCAGGATGCGGGATCACAATTTCCTTTTTCCGCAATTCCACAAACTCAATCTTCCACACCGTTGATTTTTGTGGGTTGATTCTTAGTCATTGATCTATTTCCAGATGCAGAGCAGATTGTGACCATCGATTTCCGCTGCGATATTTCTTCGTCCTTCGATTTCCTCTGAGATTTTAATTCGTATATCATCGAATGGATCACTTACAAGATCAATCTCTCTATTGTTGGGAACCTAGAGAATTTACACAGACTTGAATAGATTGAACTTCAAGCTGGATGCTTTTACATTGGTTAGGTAGCAGAAATGGTCACTTTCTTTCATCAAATATGTGGAACTATGGTCTCATTTCTCATCTAAGGTGGGAGGGGATGTGACATTCTTGCTCCCCCCCACCCTTGCTTAGCATGACCTTGTTGTATAAGGTGTTGAGCAGCCTCTGTTAGCAATTTTAGATTGAACCTAGGAGCTTCTTAACCTCTGTTTATTTCAGTCTTATTGTTTAACCTCTTCATGATAAGGTGGTTGACTTGTTCCCCTTTGTAATCCTCCCTTCCAAGTGAGGTTCTATATGGCTTTAGGGTTGTTGGGTATATAGAAGAAGTTCATTTACTTTGTTTATATCATCTTCATGCATTAGTTTGTAGGTTTTTTTTTGTTTTTCATCTTATAAAGAAAAGTTAAAAAAAGAACGTATTTTCTTTGTATGCATGTAGGCTATGGTTTAGCCTTAGGTGCATTGCATGTCTTTGTCTCTTGAAAATACAAAAAGAAATACTTCTTTCATGGCCTTCATTTTTCAGTTTTGAAAGAAAAAGAGAAGTAGAAGTTTGCATTTTCATTTTGATTTCTCTTTTGTTTACTCATCTTGTTTCTGCTTTCAAGTCACTACACCATTGGTTTTACCTCTGATACCTTTGAGTAATCAATAGCCCTGAAAAAGAATGTTTAATATCTAAAATATATTAGTAAAAGTTTATTTCTGGGGATGACACACACTAGTCTATGCTAGTGTTTTGGGTTAGGGACATCTTTAAATGCCAAAAAAATTAAACTCAAACCTAGTGGCTTTTCATTCAAGAAATCCAATTTCATAAAGAAATATACCAAAAATCTCCTATAACATAAGAGTCAAGCACAAAGTTGTGTGATACTAAGCTGTGGAGATACCCCTCCTATACTTGGTAGACTATACAATAGAGTTGTTGCACATTTGGGGACTTACTCAGTACCTCCTTCCTCCCCTGTGTGGTTCCTAGTACTGTTTGATTTTCAGTCTTAGTTATGTGCATCAGCTGGACTGATGACTATTTCACCAAAATTTCTTTGTGATTTTAGTGGCATTAGTATCTATACTTCTAGGACTATACAAACATTATGGTGAAAGGTTATTTTCACTATACCTAGTGTAGGATTGGGAGGAAATCCCTTACATACAATTTGGGAAATAGGTCTAGTGATTCAAGCACTTGGATCTAAGGTGGTGTATTGTGTACCCGAAGTAACTTTTCTTTTCCCTTCACCGGTTAGTCCTGGGCCCTCATCATCCCAGACTTTCCTTTGGAATGTACCTTTCTTTGCCTAGTATGGATACTTATTTTTCTCTGCTAGTGGTATTATCTTTGTGTTGTTGGTTTCCAGTTGAGCTCATATTTTAATTTTTTGTTAAGTTAGAGACTATGGTTAGTACCCCTACAGACACTAACCAGGAGAACCCCATGCTTGGGGTCTCTTATGCTTTTCCTTTCACTAGGAATGTTAGTGTTCCTTTAATGGCCACTTTGATTTTTACTAGATTGACCCTTGGGATACCAGTTTGGTTTTTTTTTACTGTGACTATCTTGAATGATCCTTATGCTTTGCAAGAAAGAACCTTATATCAAGGGCATCAAAACACCACCTCCCCTTCTCCAGTAGCAACCTCTCCTCCTCCTTCCACCTGATGCAGTGCAAAAAGTTCTGATACTAGTAACCTACAGTATAAAGAGGAAAAAAGAATGAATAATAGGAAGAAGACATGAAATCAAGGTGGAACCCATCCAACTTTTGCAAGTGATGTTGGACACAACCACTCATCCTCTATAGGTCATGCTCGTCGAACCCACTCAACCTATGCAAGTCGAGTTGACCCTAACCACCCAGCCTCTGGAAGTCATGCTAAGGGCACACATCCAACCTCTAAAGGTCATGTTGGACTCAACCACCCATCCTCTGGAATTCATGTTGGGGGCACACACTTGACCTCTGCAAGTCAGGTTGACCTTCACCGCCCATCCTCTGGAAGTCTTGTTGGGGGAAAACAATCAACCTATGAAAGTCAACTTGACATTCAGCACCCAGGATTTGGAAGTCATGCTGGTGGAAAACATCCATCCTTTGAAAGTCATGTTGGACCCACCCACCCATCATATGGAGGTCATGCTGGGGGAAAACAGTCAGCCAATGCAAGTCATGTTGACACCATTAATAAAAGAAACCATTCAGAATGCAAGCCAAAATTACCTTGTAGGATTTGTGAGTGTACCACCTTACCCATTAGTTCCCTACCATTGTAGAGGTACAAAGAGTATGGTTCCAAGGACATCCCATTGATGAACAACCTAAAGTTTCTCAACAACCTATTCAACCTTCAGTTGATCAAGTGGTTGAACCAATGTCATCATTGGTTAATCCCACTCTTCCTTCGAAGAGTGGCCTTTACCAAGTGATTGAACCAATGCAATCTTCGATCAATCCCACTCTCCCTTCTGAGAGTGACTTTCATCAAGTGGTTGAGTCGATGTCGTGTTCAACCAATACCACTCTTCCTTTGGAGAGTGAATCATTTGCTAGTCATATTTTCTTCACTTCCAGTTCATAACCTTTTGGAAAAGGGGGGCGTGCCTTACTTTTGATGAACATTTTCAATTAAAGGTCCACATTGGACACTACATGATTGCTCATTGTATTATGGATGAACTTGAGCCTCTATTAGTATTTTATTTGGATGTGATTGGAGAGACATGGGGTCTCCCAGCCTTATGTCAATAGATAGTTAGTTACTGGATTTTGATAGAAGAACTGGTCAATATTTGGGGATTCTTATTCAAAATTTTGATACTTTGGGTGGGAAGACCATATCAATTGATTTTATGGTGATAGAGGACCCCTTGGACTTCAATATGCTACTCAAGCGTGATTATGTTTATGATATGCAAGTTGTAGTGTCAACACTCTTTCGTATGGCATACATTCCTCATAATGAAAGAATTGTTACTGTCGATCAACTGGTATTTATTGATCCCTCTCATGACCCAACCAGAGCAAGTCTTTCCTTTATTGATTCCCAGTGTTTCGGTAGACATTGCGTCGCCGCAAGTGAGTTATGTGGCCTCATATCCCTCATTTCTAATTTCTACTGAGAAGAAGCCCATTTCTATGTTTACCTTATTGGGACTCAGTCCCAGTAGCTGACCAGATGATCTATCCTATGTGAACTATGAAGCCCGCTCTCCACCCTGTTGATCCATTTGAATGTTTAGACATGTGTCCTATTTGGGGTGGTATCCTTCCTTCGGATGGGGTTTTCCTAGAGTCTTTGATACAGTCTAACCTTCTTATGGATGTTGACTCAATTGTCATTAAATCCAACCCTGAATTGATTATTGATCCTAATTCGTTCAACGATCGATCTTCTTATGATTTCATTGTTGAGTCTTTGGACTCTCCCATTGAACAAAAATTTAGTGATCCTGATGAGTTTGACTCTGCTTGTAGATTTTTCGACTCCTGTGATACTGAGTTTGTTCCCACAGACTCTATCAACCCTGTCAAATTTATCATTCCACTTGAATTTTATCTTATTGATCATAAATCCTCATGCCTTGGCACTATAGAGTATTCTTCGATCGATTCTTCCTAGACTACACCTTTTGTAGAAGATAACGAAGTTGCAACTGTTTCTACCAAGTGACATGTATCGAACCTTGTCTTCTGAATATGATCTTGATACCGTTGTTTCTTGGAGACAAGATGATCTATATTTATTTGTGAATGAAATGAAAGAACAGATAAAGAATCATAATCACAGACATTTTGCAAAGATAATAGAGATACAGTAAACACGTATTCTATTAAATGGCATAAATAGAACAAACTACA
The DNA here is from genome assembly GCA_001517045.1 of Pseudotsuga menziesii. NCBI lineage: Eukaryota > Viridiplantae > Streptophyta > Pinopsida > Pinales > Pinaceae > Pseudotsuga > Pseudotsuga menziesii. Next base: position 321,885 of record LPNX011004850.1, on the reverse strand, counting down.
ATACAATTGCTAGAATGGTGGTAGCTATCTCTTGGAAGAGATGTAGTTACTAGGCTCATCCATGCCAAGATGAATACAATGTGAGGCTAAAGAAGCTTATTTATAATAAAGGCGAGGGAAAGAACCCCAAAAGTACAAAACATAACCCTAGAAGATGAATCATCATAAAGTTTGCGGCCCCAAGGTGGTAATTTGAACAATCAACTTCCCGGGGTCATAAATTTTGCATACGATCTCCGATTTGGGTGCTCGATAGTTCATTGGAAATATCTATTCAAGATTTACAAATTTTGACTATGGCCAAATTCATGCCAAAGGCAACCATTTGGCCACCTGAATTTCCAAAAACATCGTTTAGGGCCTCAAAACATCCTAGAATTTCGGGACCCAAAAACCCGTAAAAAAATAACTAGGAAACTACCACAATGGACAATTGTTTTGAGCCATTTGAATAGGTGGGTGGCCACCGATATCCATATGGATCACAATATTCTTAGTTGGATTCACAAATACTTATTGGTATCACCTTTGTGTTCAATATGTATCCAAATTTGCATGTATTTTTCCCACGCTTATGATCTTGATGTTGGATTCCATTCCTTCAACTCGTTATATAATCCCTCATCTTTGTTCTCATCATCGTTTAACTTTGTACCATTTTTCCATTGCAACTTGACACCCTCTACCTAGAGGAGACACTCCCTAAGTGTCCTTATCTTACTCATGTTCCTCGAATTATGTTGAGGTATGTTCCTCGCACTTGGAACTAGTTTCGCCTGCCTCTAACACTCGTCTCCTCGCATTTAGAGCATTCTTTCAACTTTCCTTCGAGATCATTAAAAACATTAAGGAGGCCATGAGTTTAATTTTACGGGATCATTAAAACGTTACGGGAAAGGTATGGAGTTACCTTTAAGATCTAGTTTGACTCCCTAAATATGACTAGATTACTGAGTCCTTTGGGCACTTCAAACTCATTAAAGAATGTGAAGGAACATCCACATAGGTATAAGTTTAACCCTTTTTTAGTCCATGTGTATTACTTACGAAAAAGTAATATTCTTTTTTCTTTGGAATCTAGAAGAGTATCTTTGGGTATAGGTTTATCTCTTTTCCAAACCTGGAGGACTAAATTTACGAAAAAGGAACATGTTTGAGCTTTTTTCTCTTTTTTGTGCTCTAGTTTAAAATATGAAAAATATTTCGAGCGTTGTTTATGCCATTTTTCATGCTCTTTTAAACCCTATTAAAAAAACATCTAGTGATATTTCTTCCCTTCACACTCGTTAAAACTTAAGAGTTCTGCTTCCTTCTAAAGAAGCATCAGTTTGGTGATTGTTGAACCCCTTTTCGGACCTTGTCAACTAACTACAAAAAAGGAATTCATTGGTTCTCCTGAGCTAAGAGCGTTCTCCTCTATATTTTTTTATACTTTTTCAAACTTTGGAGTCTAACCTTACGAAAAAGTTCCCCCTAGAGTCTTCTTTGGTGTTTTCAGGCTCTCAAATTCTGAAAACACCACCGAGCATCCACTAATTCAGGATCATAAAATCCATGAATCAGTGCTTTATCAAGCATTCTTATCTCTCTTCGTCGAGCTTCCCAACAATGAAGAAGGTCCCAGGTTTGATTTCTTGGACTTGTCAAACCTTTACAAGAAAGAGGGAAAGGGAATTTCATTCAAATGTATTTTGTATCATGGTAGCAAGTCTTGTCTCCTTGAACAAATCACTAGTTTTGAGTCTATCAATGGTTGGGTTCTAGTGTTTGCCTTAGGATTAAACCTGATCTCATATTTTTTACTCCTCCAGTTAGTTACTTTTCCAATTATATGGAGAATTGGTCAATGTCTCCTACATTGCATATTTGTGTTGTTGGTCCCTTTGTGTCAAAAGTTTCCAAAGTCATTATTGTGTTGTGCTCATTGTTCAAGGATAAAACCATTTTTGGCCATTCTATAGTTTTCTTGACCTTTTGTGTCAGCCACTTCCTAGTATCAGTTTATTTCATTCAGTATTCAACGATCCTTGCTGAAAAACTTTGTACCATTTCTAGATCCAATCAGTATTTGACTTACCTCATGTTGGATGATGGAGGATTCCTTAATTCCTTCCTTCCAATAGATCTCTTCCTATCAACTTCAACACATCTTGATCTAGGAATGAGATTTAGAGTTTATGATAGTACCTTGGGGGTTGCAGTCATCAGTGGAAATTTCCCTCGTTATTGGGTAGTGTGAATAACTTATTGTCTCCTACTCTATGGATTCTACTAGGTACCTTGGGGACCATTTTCATTAATGGTGGTTTCCCTCGCGGTTTTTAACGGTCCTCATCAATGACCAGTAATCAAACTATTTCCTCCAAGTTTGAATTCAAATTCTTTATTTGCATGGTTAGGATTTCTACCTTTGGGAAGTTTGGATTGAATACCTTGGGCCGACAATATCATCATCATATTTTTTTAATGCCTGAGTTGTGCAAGACATTGTCACACTCCATATGACATTTATTGAGACATAGATCCACCTTGTATTCTTGTGGCTATGATTGATTATTAAGCATGGATCCAGCTTGTTCATTTGTGGTCATGAATCCTTTAGATTTTATATGGTGCCTTTTTTCTTTTGTGTGGCCATGATAGTTACATCAGTTATACACATGTTGGATCTGCCTATATCTTTATGGCGATCATTTGTATATGGACATGTATGTCCCAGAGATCAGTTTTTCTGACATTTATCTCTCTTTAAGGTACCTTTGTTTTGGGTACTTTCCATAACAACACTTTGCTGAATTCTTTATCGAGGAATTTTACATGGGTTTTCTCCCCCAAGAGGGTTTCCCAACATAAATATCTATGTTCTTTTATGTTGTTGTGCTTATCTTTATTTCAATGATCCTATGGTATATGGTTATGATGTTATAATGATAAATGTTTTAAAATATTGTATAACCATTAAAATTCTAGAATGGTATCATATCCACCCTAAAATAAGTATTTGTGCAGCCCCAAAATTTTTACTACTACAACTAACGGAGATTGGGAATTCATGCTTCAAACCCTAGAAGGAAAAATCTAGTCATCTTGGAATTTTTGCTATAACTTAATTTTTGTGAAGGCTCAAGAGATAAAACTTGGATAGGACGAATATGAGATGCTGGTGTACCTTGTGTGTGATTTTTAGCCTTGGTTTCATTGTACTTCAGGAGATATGATATCTCCAAATTAGGGTTCCAACCTCTTTTAGAATTCAGTCTTAAATAGGTGACCTAATAAAAAATGATATATCTCACGATATGAGGATCCAAATTGAATTTCATAAGTTTTAGTATTATTAATCCTACCTTTAACCACTTCCTTTGACAAACATAGTCTATTTGACAGTTTCCTAGCTTAGGAGTTCTTCATCTTTCCACTAGTGCATGGGGGACACACTTAGGATACATATGCCACTTACTGCACCTCTTTGCATGAGTTTAGGTACCCCAGGGACCAATCCCTATAATTTAGGAACCCACTCTGAGTGCCACAAGAAGTATCCTTCAGTTGACTCTAGTAGGTATTTAGTTAAGTCCAGTTATGCTCTAATTCCCATCAAGTAGATCACTCTCAGTCATCATAGCGACGCCTTCCATTATTAAGGGGAAGTAGGGTGCATTTTCTCACCTACCCTCTTCAGCTAACTGGTTGTGAACTATTTTAATGATCTGAAGTTGCATTAGTGAGTTCTACTGGTGATTTTTCCATGCTAAGTTAGCTCTAGAGTCAGCCCGAGTTGGTAGATTCAAAACATATATTACGTATTCTAATTCTCCTATATGTACTCCCATTTTATTACATATTAATAAATTGATTAATGGATTATGATTATTATTCCAATTATTGCTCTCATGATTATGGGTTCCACATAAATCCTGGAATTATTGCCTTGCTCCCTCTGGATTCTATCTAGAGGAGTCTATCCATGTGTTATGCACCTAGAGAATGTGCACATGTCGAAGCATAGATTTTTTGGTCTAAATTGATTCAAATTGATTTGTTTTGTAGTTTTTTTGTAGGTACATTCAAAGGACATCTAAAGAATTATTGATCAATATAGCTGTGAAATGGAGAATTCAGTAGCTATGACTCCCAGAATCCTTACACCCTTCAATTACCTTGATTGGAGGGAATATGTATATTTCCTTCCACAACAAAGGTATGTAGAGGATGACCATGGGAAGAGAGGTTGAACCCCAGCAGTATATTGAAAAATCGGAGCATCTAAATAAGCTTGATGAAGCTTTTGGATACACATGCATCCACAGATCCAAGGAGATGTTGTTCCATTTTGATGGACTCAAGACTACAAAATAAGTATGGGATAAGCTTGAATCCTTGTTTGGAAAATAGGATGAGCTGAGGGGCCATATCCCAGAGAATGAATTGATAGTACTACATCACAGTAACTTCGAAACAATACAACAATCTTTCTCAAAATTCAAATCACTGGTCATGCAATGCAAGAAATGTAGGATTGATAAGAAGAATGATCAACTTGTACTCTGAATTCTGACAAAACTTGGCTCAAAATGTTTAGTGTTTGTATCTACCTTTCACTCTGGGAGACTGACTACTCCTAATTAGAAAATGTCATCCATTGATTCCTTCACAGAGTCTCTAATCTAAGAACAAGACAAGCTGATACAAATGGGAGCCCTCAGATCCTCTCCAAATCAAGCTCTCTTGGTTGGTGAGACAAGGAATGTGCAAGCAAGAAGGAAGCATAAAGGTAAAGAGAAAAGAAACACTGAATTTGAACCTAAAGACTAGTTTGATCCAACATATGAAGCCTTAGGATCTAGGAAGGACAAACATCAGAGGTCTGACAAGGGAAAATGCTCTTACTACAAGAAAGGAAACCATACATAGAAGTATTGTATGAATACAACCATTTATCAAATGGAAAAACTCCTTAAGAAACACAATATTTCCCTCCCTAAAGGTGCAAGGAAGGTTGAATCTAGAGACAAAACTGAATATCATGATGAGATATGACATGCACTAAAGGCTAGTTGTTCAAAATCACATGCCTTCCTCATTGATTCAGGAGCCTCCAATCATATGGTTGCATCTACAAAATCATTCTCTTAATTACAACTTACTGATGGTCTGAGTATTGACATCGGTGATGACACTCAAATTTTAGCTGAAGGAAAGGGTTCAATCAAGTTAAATCATGGAGTGTTTAAAGGTGTGATCTATGTTCCCTCCCTAGCTTCAAATTTGTTATTTGTATACCATATGACACATATTTTCCCACCAAAGAGAGTGGTTTTTGGTCTTGAATTAGTGGAGATCTCAACCGAGAAGATTATAGAGAAAGGTGTTGCAAACCATGCCTCCAAGGAATATGAATTCTCACACTTTCTGCCATACTCATATCTAGTGCAATCTCAGCTGCAATTTAAAAGGGAAAGTAAAATCATTCTATCTAAACTTTTTACATATGAAAATGTTTCCATTAGTGTTTTAGATTCACAATCCATAGAAGAGGACCAAGTTGAATCAATTTATGAAATTGACAATGAAGTTCTTAGTGATCCATGTCCAGATACAATCCCTACTCCCAATCCTAGCCCTAAATCGGCACAAAAGTTTATTGAGGAAGCTGGGAACATGACTAGAGATCCATCTGACAGGAGGAGAACAAGATCCTAGTTTCAAGAAGAAATCCTTGCGTTATGTCAAGCAAATTCACTTCCTTTAGAGAGCAACAATATCCCAGAGAGATGCTACATGATGGTAAGCTATGATCAACAATTATGCTCGCTGAAGAACAAACTGGATCATGTCACTCATCCTCCATAAAGAAGAGACAAAGGGAACATTCCTTCTCCTATCTATCACCGGATTGAAAAAAGATGGAAAATTTCACATGCACAACCCCAGGAAACTAGTGCACACAAGAACCATCATTCTGCATTACTTCTCCATAAATATGCAAATTGCAGTAATATTTTCACAAGNGGGGGGGGGGGGGGGGGGGGGGGGGGGGGGGGGGTCCCTTCAGGTTTTCCTCATTTTACTCAGTTTGTTAATAAATTATTATTTTATGAATTTATATTGTATGGGTGACCTTTGGTCTTAGTTTCCAGGGCCCAGGTTGTCCAAAGTCAAGATTAAGGGGGGGTGTTAGGATTATTAATCCTACCTTTTACAAATATAGTCTATTTGACATTTTCCTAGCTTAAGAGGTCTTCATCACTCCACTAGTTCATGGGGGGCACACCTAGGGGACATATTCCAGTTATAGCACATGTTCGCATGAGTTTAGGTTCCTCGGGGACCAATCCCTATGATTTAGGAACCCACTCTGAGCACCACCAACAGTCTCTAGCGATTGACTCTAGTAGGTATTCAGTTAAGTCCAATTATGCTCTGATTCCCATAAATTAGATCACTCTTATTCATACTAGCACCAGTTTCCATGATTCAAGGGAAGTAGGGAGCATTTTCTCACCTACCCTCTTCAATTAACTGGTCATGAACTATTTTAGTGATCCAGAGTTGCATTAGTGAGCTATAGTGGTGATTTTCCCACACTAAGTTAGCTCTGGAGTCAGTCTAGGTTGGTAGATTCAAAACTTATCTCTAACATCCCCTTACTCCCTCAACATGAAGAACAAAGTGTAAGTAAAAGGCACCGTAAGTACTGATTCTAACTTCATAAAAATTTGTGGATGCAAGTGATAGCGTTAGGAGCTTGAAATCTTGGCACGACTAAAGAATTATTGGGGATGAATTCACTAGGGGGGAAGGTAAATAAATAATGAAGCCTTGGGGGATATAGTAACAATAACCGAGCATCATTATAGTTTCGACAACATGCCAAAAGGGAAGACGGTAAAAATTTTCACCTTGGACTAAAACATAAGTAATAGTAAATTACACACTCATAAAAGTGTGGATGAGATCCACATTTATCAAAATGAATTAAATATAAAATATATTCATTTAATTATGTCAAATAGATGTTATAAATGTTAATGGAATAGTCACATAGTTTAGTTAAATTGAAGAATATACTATGATTGACCAAACTTTCTTTAAAAGGTGAAAAACGTCTTGTGATAACTGTTTCGTAGAATCCGAGACAAACAATAATATAATTAAATGAAGCACGAGGAGGAGGAGGTCACCTCCACCTCATAACAACCTAATTGAAGGTTAGGAAAACCTTACACATGTATAAGTATATTGTAAAATGAATTTCATTATTATATGTGTACATATACATATTAAATCCAATCCTAGAGATACTTGAGTATATTTAAGTATGGCCTCATGTTAGTTGAATGATAGATGGGGAACCTAAGCTTAAGAGTTATTGAAACGTCACATGTGAATTATTCTTGGAGGAGATCGTGGGATTTGTCTCCTTGTTGGAAAAGGGAAACGTGTAATCTCCTCTCTGCCACTTGTCTTGTTGGGATCCAAAGGGCTTGGTATTTAAGATTCACTTTTTTATTGAAAGGGGGAGGGCCTTTGGGGCAAGAGTTTTTAGGTACCATTTCTACTGGATGAATTTTCCTTGGACATTAACATTGATTTCCTTTGTGTCTTGAAGAACCATAAACACTAGGTAAGAGTTGGATGGATTCCTTCCAAACCAACATCCTCCCTACCAGCCTCCAGTAAACAACAATATTTCAGAAGCTCATTATGGTTTCATGATCTGGTGCAATTCATGGCCAATGTATGCAATGATCAGTATAAGGTTTGCATTTTAACTACTGTGTATTGAATTCGTATTGCTTGATTCAGATATGAACATCTAAAATAGATGTCTTAAATTTTAATTAAATGCGTGCTAAGTTAAAATCATATCTGAGATATCTGTATTATATGAGTTTGATTCAAATCTCTGCATGTTGATTAGATTCTTATCTAAAATACATGTAGTAGATGATTACAATGTAAACATGTGTGTGTTGAGATTAGAAATATCTGTATGATTTCGATTTAAATCTATGCGTATTGAGTAGATTCAAATATGAGATAACAATATTGTACGATTTCCTTTTAAAACATTTTGTTTTGAATTAGATTTGTTTAACTAACATCTGAACATCCAAAATAGATGTTTATAATTTTTAACTACGTGTTGAGTTAAAATCAAATCTCAGACATATGTATCTCAGTGTGTTGAGTAGATTCAGATCTGAGATACATGTATTATATCATTACGATGTAAACATCTATGTGTTGAGACTATATTCAAATATGAGATATATATATTATATAACTATGCTCAATATCTATGGCATTTGCATTGCCCTTTATCCAAAAGTCTGCATGATCTGTATAGTGCATGATAATAAAATATGCTCAAGATCTATGGCATATCTATGGCGTTTGCATTGCCCTTTATCCAAAAGTATACATGATATGTATAGTGTATGATATTAAAATATGCTCAAGATCTATGGCATTTGGATTTTCGTTTACCCAAAGGTCTGCATGATTTGTACAGTGCTTGATATTAAAATATGTTCAATATATACAGCATTTGCATTTTCATCTACCCAAAGGTATGCATGATATATATAGTGCTTGTGTGAGAATTGCTTCACAGTGAGATCTAGGATCTATATCAATATTCACAATCTAATTTATTCACAAAATATGCAAGAGAAGAACAAAAGAGAACAAAATAACACAAATAGATGGTGCCAATAATTGATATTTCTATTAGTGTACAACATTTATATATGTATGGTACATACTTATAATACAATGGGGAAAATTCATGAGCCCTTGGAGTCCATCTGGATGCATACACGTGTCAGGATAAGGATTTGACCCCTAAACCCCCCTTGGTTGACCAATAGGCTCCCAAGCCTTACCAAACAGTCACGAATGCAAGTGTGGACATGTATGGAGGCATGTTGGATCATAAATTAAGGCATGTTAGGCATGGGTGAACACATTTGTGAGTGGGAGAGTCTCTATGAGCCAATAAATTCCCAAGAAGGCCACAAAACAACCACATTCACACACTAGTGCCCCTAGTCAAACATATTTCCTGAATCAAGGGATAAGGAGTTGTTTGTCATCAATGAGGGCATATGGGTGAATATAATGATCAAAATTGAGTGCCTCAACTATCAGTATGATCAAATTGGAGTGCCTCAACTGTGAGTTAATGATCTAGAAATCATCTAATAGACCAATACTGATCAGTATAACCTAAGTAGGATCATATAACATAAGTACAAGACAAATGAAAATTCATCCTAGGTGTAATACAAGGGCACTAAGGTAGATTAATTCTCTAATACCCTCCTTCAAGACTAAATTAGTACAGCTTATACCAATTTTTTATTCAGGCCTTGGCAACTAAGGCTCAAGTCACATCTTACAACAAAAAAAATTCTTTCTCCATGTAAAATGAGAAAGAGGCAACACCTCATGGGCAAAATATTCCCTCAAGAATGGACATGACAGAGATGATAAAAAATTTCTTCAACATGTTCTTTTCTTCACTTGAATGAGCTAAAAGAATAACTTCTTGGTGATGGAATTCGTGAAGATGTTGTGGATTCCAAGATCATGCATCAATGCATCAATGTGATGTAGACAAAGATCATGTGGAGAGGCCCTTTGATGATCATCATTTGCTGATGGAGGAGCATCATAAGAATGTATTTTTTCAATCATACTTTGATCTAGAAGCATAATAAATCATGGAAATTATATCTCTGCAAACTCTTTCCCAAACAACATCAAAAGATTCAACAAAATCTGCCTCATGTGTAGCTTCCATATCATGAATAAAACCATGAATATTCTTCCCAATTTGATGAAGCACATTCATAAATCTGTAAAAAATATCATGACTCTATTAAATATCAGAATATATGTCATATACAGTAGAAAATATCATACGAATGGTGTCTCCATGAGCGAATGGGTACATAGTGGGAGAAGAGTGGGAAACTTGATCACACTGAGAGTTGAGCGAACCCGGAGGGTATGGAGATTTGAAAATTGAACCATGGGTGGTGAGATCAAGTCCAAAAATATGGAAAAATAGTCCCATGAAGGCCAATTCCATGGCTTTCCAACCAATGAATGACATACAAGACATAAAAGAAACATAAACAAGTGACATAGTATTGGAAACTAGGCACATAGTATTGGAAACTAGGCAATTTTGATATTTTCCAACTAGTGAACTTAAGGTTGTCAGGTATTTTGGGAAGAAATGGTTGGGGAAATGAGTCTATGACTGTCATAGGATGTATATTATCCTATATATCACCTTCAAAATCAGAATAGGAAGGATATGAATGGAAGGTGGAAGTTTTATATTTTCTTAAGATCTGATTAGATTATCTATGATCTTTATTTGAAAGAATAAAAAGTACAACCAAATGCATAACATATAAAAGATACACCAGACACAAATATTTTCATAGGGAAAACCATAAAGGAAAAAACCCCACAATCTTCTTCAGAATAGTAAGATTGTCAAAATCAGTAATAATAAATGTTCAGCAGCTATATTTCTCTCCTCTGATTGTCTCTCTCTCTCATGCACCTTAGAGAGTGTGTGAGGTGTGTATAAATAAGGGAGATAACCTCCCTATTTATACCCTTTCAAGTCACTAACCAAATATAGGACTCGAGCCTACATGTCATCTCACATGGGGCCCACTTCTCCTAGAGAGACCAAAATTACATATTACATGATGTTACACTAGGGACTATTTCCCTGACTTACAACGGAGGTTGTACCTCAAGGTCTAGACACAATTTAGACATCCCGTAAAGGGGTAACACATATACCCAATGGGGTTACAACAACATACAATGATAATGTACATCATAATATCTTCCAAAGTTACAAATACATCAACACTCCCTCTTAACTAGGAAGGTATTCTCTCTCTACACAAGCATCAACACATTTAGTCAAGTCTTCATCGCATCATCATCATCATGGAGTCATAGAGTCTTTATCATATATATTGTCATCATCTTCTTATAATTTTATCACCGTCCCATACTCTCTATCATCAGAATTCTACAGTGCCATCCCTTTTTCATGCTGGATGTAGGCCTAGTCCTCTGCCATGTCTCCATCTACTGTGCCAGCCCCTTTTTCATGTTGGATGTAGGCCTAGCCCTCTACTAGTTATCCATCGTCTCTGTGAGCAAGCCATCAAGTAGGTACATCTTAGGACTTATTATATGCCTCTTGCAAAACCTATAGGATCTCCCAGGACTGATTATACACCAGTGAAAAACCTGAAGGAGCATCCCAGGACTGATTACATGCCTTGCAACACCTGTGTACCCTACTATTACCTCATCATATTCATATTATCTCATCGTCACATGGAGCACATCCCAGATACACATAACATGACACTCACATTCATCAACATGGTAGGACAAACCTACTACCATTCGAGAAAGGCTTCCAACACTTACAACCACCGGCATGGTAGGACACACCTACTACCATCCGGGAAAGGCCCAAGCACTTACATCCACTGGCATGGTAGGACACACCTACTACCATCCGGGAAAGGCTCCAACACTTATATCCACTGGCATGGTAGGACTCACCTACTACCATCCGGGAAAGGCTCCAACACTTACATCCACTGGCATGGTAGGACACACCTACTACCATTTGGGAAAGAATCCCAACACTTACATTCATAGGCATGGTAGGACACACCTACTACCATCTAGGAAAGGCTCCAACACTTACATCCACCGGCAATGTAGGACACACCTACTACCATCCAGGAAAGGCTCCAGCACTTACATCATGACCATGGGAGGGCCATCCTACCACCATATTGGAAATGCTATGCACTTACATCATGACCATGGGAGGCTCATCCTGCCACCATGTCAGAAACGATCTGCACTTACATCATCACCATGGGAGGCCCATTCTACCACCATGTCAAAAATGCTCTCATGTGAATCTACATCTTTCGGACTCACCACTTCCCCTTGGAAGGAACCTCGATCTAAAGAACACCAAGCTTCTCTCTAAAGTATTTCTAGCATAGAATCACATCAAGACTATTTATGTCCAAGGATAACCTGCGAGCTTTGTTAGGACTGATTACATCCGAGGACAACCTACAGGATTGATTACGCCTAAGCAACCTACGAGCTTCACCAAGATTTTATGTTCAAACAACTTATCTCACTGGCTATGCTAGAACTCATCACTCCCTCTTTTGAGAGATCTTAATCTAGATCACATACTAGAGCTTCACTACTCCTCTTTGCATCATACAAAAAATTAAAGTCAGATCAATCAAATCAAATAGTATCTTTCAAAATAAACATACTACCTCACAAGTAGTCGAGCAAGTGGCAACATATTTTTCCTTGGCTGTACTCAGCTCCATGCAGGACTGCATCCTTCCAAACCAGTAGAACATACTAGATCTTCAACTTAAGAAGAAACCCAAAGTGTTCTTCTTCTCAATGCGCTACCTTACTATATGCTTTGCAACCAGGTGAGCATGTCTCAGATTCATCAGGAATTGGCACAATGTGTTCACAAAAAATAAAATTTCTGGTCTTGTATTCGTTAGGTACATTAAGGATCCAATCATCTAATGATACATCATGGCATCAACCGAATCTGATGAAGAATCACTCAATAGCTTCAAGTTCGATGCCATAGATGTGGCCATGGCCTTGCAGTCAATCATCCTGAACCTCTTCAGAATCTCCACTGCATAATTCCCTTTCCCAAGCTAGATTCCATCCACACTCTGCCACACCTCCATGCCTAGAAAGTAGTGTATCATACCCAAGTCATTCATCTTGAACTTAGCAACAAGTGTCCTTGCATCTTTAATGAGTTCCTCTTTTCCTGTCAGGAATAGGTCATCGACACATAACATGAGTACCACTGGTATTTCACCTTCAACTTTGAAGCAAAGGTTGGAATCCTCTTTACTCTCAGTAAAGCTTAGGACCATTAGTAAGATGTCCATCCTGTCGTACCATGTCAAACCTGAGGATCTTCTGCAGTCACTCCCTCTGAAGTGGAGCATCATTCTCCCTTTACCTTTCGTAATCTATGTATTGAAACATTATGTACTGGAGTGACAAGTAGCTTCCTCTGCTACTAATATTCTATGTATCCATCTAGGGTCACTAGATACCAAGATCCTCTATTTTGAACCTTGTTGAAAAGTTCTTCTTGCACCCTTCTGTGAGCTTGTCTTCCTCTATAGGATTTCATCTTCAACCTTGTAGCAAAGGTTAAGATCTTCATCACTCTAGTTGATTTCAATCTCTTTATTTAACTGTATGTTCTATCCCATGGGTGCCTTATGAGCCCATACAAGGCCTTCTTAAATTTTCACACATGAGTCTATTTGTCATGTATCTCAACTCCCAGAGGTAGCTCTACATACACTTCTTCCTTGATTACACCATTCAATAATTTTTTCTTGATGTCAACTGGTGTATCTCCCATCTCATACCTGCATGTATGAATCTATTGCAGTGTACCTCGCAACTAGTGTAAATGTCTCCTTGTAGTCTATGCTTTCTTTCTATGAGAAGCCTCATGCTATGAATCTTGTTTTGTACCCCATGATGCTACCATCTACTGCATGCTAGATCTTGTAGATACATATGCAAGGAATTACAAACTTCCCTTCAAGTCTCGACACCGCATCCTAGACATCATTCTTCTTGAACTAGTACTCTTTGATCATAGTCTCCTTCCCTTTCTTCGTGTCTACTTCTTCATATATGGAAGGTTATGCATCAATGATGTTTCTCAACAGTGTCATGTAACTAGAGTGTGTCTGAGGCCTCTTTATTTCTTTGGAAGTATCATCATGCTATTCTTCATCTTGTATTATTTTTCATGCCCAAGTTGATCTTCATCTGCCGAGGTGGATATACCATTCTCTTCGTATTCTTATAAAGCTCTTTCTTTCGCTATGGTGTCTTTGACCTAGGAAGCTTCACATTCCTCTTCTGAATTGTCATTACTTGTTCTTCAAAATGATCTACAAGTCAATTTTAGTTGCATGATTAGAAACATATCATAATTTCCAAAATATATTAATAGTGACAAATGTATGTCACATATCCATGCAACTATTTTAGCCAATGCTACAATATTCATCCATATCATGTATACATACAGTAACTTCTAGATGAATTCTACCCCAATGTTATTAAGAGTGTGTATTACTCCTAATATGCCAGCAAACAGGTTTCAATCTAGATAAGTAGTAATGAAATTTTGTACCAGATGATTGACTTCTTACCCATCATGTGCAATTTAGTAGTATAAATGCAAATGCTCAAACATGCATAACACATCAACTGAATATAATCAAATGCATAACCAAACAATATCATGAAATGACAATTGGATACTTATCTTTAGCTGTTTTGTGGGTAGACTCCTTCTTGAGCCTTCAACTTCATCATCTTCTTCATTCATAACAACATCATTTCTTATCCAAAAGCTAAGATGGATAAGAGGTCCTTCAAGAATTGAGCCCTTAATATTCCTCATCGCTTGAGGGATCTTATTTGAATCGTGAGAGATTGATCTTCACTTGCTCCCATATTCTCTTCTCTTGTTATGAGTCAAGCTTCTTCTTGTGTGCACTCTTCCCAGAGTCTGCTGAAGGTAATCACTTCCTTCTAGCACACATTCCTCGAATAAATGAATCCCATGATCTTGGGAGTCCATTCAAGATGGTTATAACAATATCTTATTCTTCTTCGATTGCTTCGGCATAGCATCAAACACTTCCTTTTGGTGTCTTCAAGGATGACACATGAGGAATGAGATGATATTTAATAGAATTTGCAATGATTCTCTTGGCCTTAGCCTTATCTCCCTGTAGCTATTATAAATTCCTTACTGATCCAAGTCAATTTATTCAAGGATCATGGAGGTCCTATACTTCCATACTTGGAAGTTGTCAGCTTCACCAAGCTTGTCATCAAGATGGTGTGATTTGTCATTTTTAAATGAGAACCTCAAATGTAAATAGAAAAAATTTAGATCTTACCGATATCCTGGTTCCGGAGCTTGCAGATCTAAGGTTTGTTAGAGAAACCCTAATTTTCAAAAATTGGAATTTCACACTTCTGATTTGATAGAAAGATGGGAATTTTCAAGGCAAGCAGTCCAATGTAGTCCTTTTCTGAAAACAGTGGAGGGAAGCTCCCAGAACATGAAGCCCTAGTTTTCCAATTTCTTCTATAGAAATGACTAATATTGATTCGGTTGTATCTCCAAAGTTTTGTATCCTTAAAGTATGAAACTTCTCATTGTGATATCCTGATAAGTATTCTTTCCAATCCTATAGGTTAGAGCAGAAATGGATTCTCCAAGTGGGACTTATTCTGAGTTTCCCAAGGTGATTATTTTGGGGACTATTCAACATAGAGAACTTGTACAAACTGCCAAGTGTCATTGTTTTCTTATTCTGGGTCTGCAAAACGTACCATAGAAACTATATTTTGTGCCCTACCTTTAACATCTTGCAAAATTTTATTTGGACCTTCCTAGCCTGAGATATAGCAAATCTTCCTAGGTCACCTGTTTATGAAGGTATTCTGGAGGAGGTTGGAACCCTGATTTAGAGGAGACTTATATATTTGTCTCCTACAAATTATGCCTAGGAGATTGGGTACACTATGAGGTTTTCTATTATGGGGTATGCTGAAGAACACGTTTAATATGTAATTTTACTTTCATTCAAAGGACCAACATATGACTAATATAATGCACGTGACTTATTTAAGAATATAGTAATTAGTATTATGAAATGCCTATTTAACGAAAATACTAAGAACTTTCTAATATATCGATATGTTTGAGTTTACTTAAATGGTTTAAACAATGTCTCAAGGATATACATGAATACTCATGTATGGAAATCATTATAATATGTGTGTGAGCATAGGGTAAAGTTTACATCCGATGAAATAATTATACGCTTTTGTACATACATTCAAGATTGTGTTATGTTATCATTAGTAGTTATGGAAATTTGAATGATGGATTGTGGTAAGTTCTTATTTTTGTATTTAGAACAATCAAGATGAATGCGTTGTTGTATTATGAAGTGTAAATAAATGACAAGCGTTATGGTCAAGTAATCAAGGAGACTAACACAATTTTTACAATTGAGTGATTCAATTTGCTAACTTTATACCGTGTACCAACGATCTATTAATGGTGTGTATGTGTTTGTTACATATGGTATCAGAGCCCATGTTATAACACTTGGACCTATATGGGATGAACATAAAGGTACAAATTGGGTGACCTAAGAATGGAGTTGTTGCAGATAACAGGAAGCAATAGGATAAATATCAGGGAAGGCTTCCCTCCTACATGATGAGTCAAGTATACTTTATGGTGAATGCTAAGAACATATATATATCCAAGTTTATTGTTTAAATTTTTCGCCATTGAAGTGAAAATGACTATTTGAATGTTGATTATAGTAAGATCCTATAGAAAAGAAAACATTATTAGTTATGCCTCTTTTTACTTGTCATTTTGCTACATGATGAATTGTCTGTAGATTTGAAGAATTCATATAGCAAGAAATACAATGATGAAAATGTACTACCCTTGAAGTTTTCAGAGAATTAATTGATCGGTTCAAAGTTCTTTTGAGAAATCTATAGATGGGTGATGATTATGCTCAAGCTAGTTTGACGATTTAGTCATCTTAAATGAGATAAGTACCCTTTCATGGTTTTGAGTAGAGCTCAATTTTTCGTTAGAAAAGTATCGATAATATGAAGGAGAGAAGATCTTGTAAAATTGATCATTTCACAATGCATAGGCTCCTTATGATAAATTGTTACGAACTGCTAAGTAGTGTTCTTATCTTCTCAAAACTTTAGATGGAAATTAAACTAATACAGGAAACAACCATAGAAGAATGATGTAGACGTTATATCGACACTAAAATTTTGTAAAAGTATATGATTAATGGCAAGGTGATGATTCTTTACTAATCTTATGGCCTATTCTTGATGTTCCAAAGTAACAAGGAGTGGTATTCCTTGACAAATTGAGGTGTCCTACTATAAGGAAATTGTATCTCGATAAAGAAATACAGTTTGTAATAATGCATGTTTATATGTTAGTAGGGAAGAAATGTGTTAATATAAAGATATATATTGTTCTAGATATACTAACATGAATCGACCAGTGATTAATAGGATGTGTGATACAATTTTAAGTATCTTTAATGTTTTTAGGGAAAGAGTGTCTCCTTAACATCTAAGCAATAACACTTCCACTTTCACATGTTTTTATAAGTCCTGATTGATAAAGACCTTGCTAGGAATACATTAAGAAAACTTAATAAATGATTTTGTTAATGGAAATTAGAAGAATGCAATTTATGCATTGAAAGGTTAGATCATTAAATGTATGGCTATATCAGTATGAATTAAATAATCATTATAGGTTTTGTAAACCTTCTCTAGTGTATGTTATTGGTAATAGATGAATGATCTTGGAAATGTAAGGGACTTGATGGAACATAGTTGGAGTTGAGTAATTAGGAACTCTGGAATGGATAACTCAAAGTTGAATCACTTATCAATTAGTGGTAAATTTAGTCTTATTGACTTGGTATAGCTATATCATTATATCGAGACTAAAAGAAGGTCTTATATAAACTACATTTTGTTAGGAAATAATTTATTATTTGATGATTATGTTATGAAGAGTTATGTTGACAACTGGATTATGTAGATCATAGCAAAATTTTGGGAAACAAGGACATCAGGAATGTTTATTGTTTTTTAACTAAAGAAGCTTGATTGAAAAGAGATACCAAGATGTTGATCATCTAGGAATGAGGTAACCAAGATTGCTCTTAAAACCTCAATTAATGATTTGCTGAGTTAATATGCATAGTAAATATCCTTCGACATCAAAACGAATGATGCCAATGGGTAACTATGTCTAACACATAAATTTCTTCTAATTTTTAGCAAGTATGCACATGTTTAAAGTCTAAATATATGCAAACTAGAATCATTATGAGGATAGAGAATGATTACATATAAGTCATCCTAGGATCATTGATATTGAAATATTTGATAGGTGGAAAAAAATAATTGTTTTTAAAATATTGATGTTGTACTGTGACTTATTACTTTTGGAGTAATTTCAGTTACCATATTGGTAATGGCAATGATACAAGGAGCCATGATGAGAACCAAGGTACCAAGATTGCAAGCGATCAAATAAAACTAGAGAGATTTTGTATTTATAAAGTTGGATTCTATGGGAAACTTAATAAGAAAGAAGGATGTACAAATGTACATGCTTACCCCCAACCAGCTAGGAACCAGTATGCATTTTTGGGGACTCCCAAGTGTAAGATGTCTGGTTAGCCTTATTTATGCACACATTCATGACGTAAGAGGACTGTCATGAGAGTGGGGGCTTTGTGATGAGAATAAACTCTAGGTATTATGGTGTCTGAGAAAGTTAGCTTCTGAGCAAGGTGAAGCACCCTGAACAACATAGATAGGAGATGCACCTGAAAGTTGGAGATAACCAAAGAAGGGTATCGTCCTTGTGTTGGGTAGCTTGGGTCAGTACTTGGAGCATCGTCAACACTTGGAGTGTTACTTGGATGGAGGACATTCGAGGAAGAAACCAGAAAGATGCTTACAAATAATAGTACTTGTAACATGTATATGTGACATAAGTAATTTTGTTATAGTTGTTAACATATTAGAGACTAGAATAAATAGGATTACCAACCGATTTAAATCATGAAATGAAATAGTGTTGAAATTTAATTTGTGCATATGTTGTTAATTTACATTTATACTTTGGATTGGTTATCTATTAATATAAGGATGAAGTTATCTATAGAAAGTCAAGAATTGACTAAAAGGATTGTTTACCAAAAATTACAATGAAGAATGACACATCAAAAAGGTTAAGTAAACATTTTTTACTTATGCATTCTCTGGTTAAATATTTGAGGTATGTACGGTTATGGTGATATTCTAGGTAGACCTCGTGATATTGTACATAGAACAGGTTAAAGGATTAAAAAGTTGGAGGATATCACAAAAGATGAGAAAGAAAGCAATGAAAAAAAAAGGAATGACAACAAAAACTTCGGCGAACCTAAAACACCGAGGATGGTGTTAATTCTAAGGGGGGAAGGATGTGAAATCCCCTTACTAACTCAACCTGAAGTACAAAGTGTAAGTAAAAGGCACTGTAAGGATCGATTCTAACTTCATAAAAATGTGTGGATGCAAATGATAGGGTTAGGAGGTTGAAAGCATGGCACAACTAAAGTACGATTGGGGATGAATCCACTAGGGGAGATGGTAAATAAAGAATGAATCCTTGGGGGATCTAGTAACTATAACTGATCATCATTATAGTTTCGACGACATGCAAAAAGGGAATATGGTTAAAAACATTCACCTTGGACTTAACCGTTAGTAATAGTAAACTCTACACTCATAAAAGTGAGGATGATATATGCATTTATCAAAAAGAATTAAAGATAACATATAGGCATTTAATTATGTCAAATAGATGTTATAAACGTTAATGGAACAATCGCATAGTTTAGTTAAATTGAAGAATATACTATGATTGACCAAAATTTCTTTAAAAGGTGAAAAATGCCTTGTGATAATTGTGTCAAGGAAGCTGAGACAAACGATAATATAATTAAAATGAAGCATGAGAAGGAGGAGGTCACCTCCACCTCATAACGACCTAATTGAAGGTTAGGAAAACATTAAACATGTATATGTATATTGTAAAATGAATTTCATTATTATATGTGTACATATACATATTAAAGCCAATCCTAGAGATACTTGAGTATATTTAAGTATGGCCTCATGTTAGTCGAATGATACATGGGGAACCTAAGATTAAGCGTTATTGAAACTTGTCATGTGCATTATCCTCGGAGGAGATCGTGGGATTTGTCTCCTTGTTGGAAAAGGGAAACGTTTAAGATCCTTTCCACCATTTGTCTCATGGGATCCAAAGGGTTTGGTATTTAATATTCACGTTTTTCTTGAAAGGAGGCGAGCCTTTGGGGAAATAATTTTTAGGTACCATTCCTACTGGATGAGTAGGCCTTGGACATCAACATTGATTTCCTTTTCATATTGAAGAACCGCAAACGCTAGGTAAGTGTTGGATGGCTTACTTCCGAACCAGCATCCTCCCTACCAGTCGCCTGTAAAAAATGATAGTTCATAAGCTCATTACGGTTTTTTGATCTGGTGTGATTCGTGGCCAATGTTTGCAATGATCAGTGTAAGGTTTGTGTTTTAACTACTACATATTGAATTCAAATTGCTTGATTCAGATTCAAACATCTGAAATTGATGTTTATAATTTTAATTAATTGCGTGCTAAGTTAAAATCATATCCGAGATATCTGTATTATAATCTCTGCGTGTTGAGTAGATTCAGATCCGAGATACCTATATTAGATGATTATGATGTAAACATCTATGTGTTGAGATTAGAGATATTTGTATGTTTTCGATTTAAATCTCTGTGCATTGAGTAGATTCAAATAAGAGATAACTGTATTGTATGATTTCCATTTAAAACACTGTTTTTTGAATTAGATCTGTTTGACTAAGATCTGAACATCTAAGATAGATGTTTATAAATTTTTACTACATGTTGAGTTAAAATAAAATCTGAGATGTTTGTATCTCTGCATATTGACTAGATTCAGATTCTGAGATACATGTATTAGATAATTATGACGTAAACATCTGTGTGTTGAGCTTAGACTCAAATATGAGATATCTGTATTATATAACTATGCTCAAGATATATGGAATTTACATTGTCATTTACCCAAAATTCTGCATGATCTATATAGTGCATGATATTAAAATATGCTCAAGATCTATGGCATTTGCATTGTCATTTACCCAAAAGTCTGCATGATCTGTATAGTGCATGATATTAAAATATGCTCAAGATCTATGGAATTTGGATTTTTGTTTACCCAAAGGTCTACATGATCTGTATAGTTCTTGATATTAAAATATGTTCAATATCTAAAAAATTTGCATTTCCATTTACACAAAGGTCTGCACAATCTATATAGCGCTTGGTATCAAAATATGGTTCAAATCTAAGATATATGAAATACCAGCGTAAGGCATACTCTGCATTGTTTTCTAGTTCGCATACAAAATTATAACTATTGATATGTTGATGTAATTGTAACTTCGAAATGTGTTCACTTGTATTTCATATGTATTGTAACCCAATGTTTATTCCGAGATGTATTTGTAATGTACTTGATTCATTTCATGCCCCGAGGTTCCTATCAGGAGTTTCTATAATGTAAACAAGTCATGTCAAGTCAAGGTGGGTAACCCTCCTATTGTCTAACTAGGGTTAAAGTCCCCACAGTTCCAGGGCACTAGGGTTATTAGACTCACCTACTGATGTTGGCCCTAGTTGGGTTTAGTCAAGTCAAGAATTAGTATAAATAGAGAGCTAGCCTCTCTATTTATCACACACTCACTCACACTCAATTGTAGCGCATAGTTGAGGAAGAGAAAGACACTGGGGCAAGGAAGAAAGAGGTTACTGCTGTTGAGAGATCATCTTACTATTTTTGGGTTTCACTTTGGCGCTGATTCTATCTCTGAGGAAGCTGTGGGGTTTTCTCCATTTATGGTTTCCTTGAGGAAAAACATTGTGTTCATTGTCCCTTATGTTTGATTGTTGTGCTTGTTGTTCTCTCAGTTAAATATCCTAATGTTATGCTAGCTTAATGTTAAAAATATAACATGGTATCAGAGCTAACCTGAGAAGAAGACACTGTGCAGCTTTGGGAACTAGGGCTTCCAATTTTGTGGATATCTCTCCATAGATTTTCAGCAAAAGTAGGGTGGAATAACTCTCCTCCCTAGGGCGCATCTTTCTGTCGAAGCAGAATCCAATTCTGAGGTTTTTCAGTTTTGGACCCGACACTGCTACTGGAAATTAGGGCTTTTCACAAAAGTGGTATTTTTCAGTGAGCCTAGGCCTGGATTGATATCCTCCCCAAAATCGAAGTTAGGGATCAAAATCAAAGCATTTTGTTGGAAAAAACTATGAAAAATAAAAACCCTAATCTACTCCTGAACCAGCACTGCAGGATTTCAGCTCCAAATCTAGATCCGACATCTTGACCTAGTAAGATCTAAATCTTTTGTATTTCCATTTGAGATTCTCAATTAAGATGTCTCATCATACCAAGCTTGATGAAAAGCTTGAGGGAGCTGATAACTTCTAAGCCTGGAAGTATAGGATCTCCCTGGTGCTGGAAGAAAATGAATTGGACTCCTACATCCATGAGGAGGTTCCAGTTCCAGAGGGAGATGAGGCCAAGGACTTACATAAGAAGAAGTTGGTTATGGAAAAGATGATGATTGTTGATTCTATCAAGGATCACCTCATACCACAGGTGTCCTCCCTCAAGACACCTAAATCCATGTTTGATGCCCTAACCAAACTGTTTGAAGGGAATAACATCAATCGGAAGATGACTCTAAGAAACCAGTTGAAGAATGTAAAGATTCAAAATGAGGAGACCATCCAGTCATACTTCACAAGGGTCTCCTAGATCAAAGAACAGCTGGAAGCAGTAGATGAAGAAGTGGAGAATGTGAAAATTGTGATGACAACCTTGAATGGCCTCCCTAGGTCATGGGATTCTTTCATCCAAGGAATCTGTGCTAGGAAGAAGTTATTCAAGTTCAGTAGACTGTGGGAAGAATGTTCACAAGAAGAAGCTCGTATAGAAGCTCGAGAAGAAAAGATGGGAATTGAAGATCAATATCTCATAGTACAATCCAGGAAAGGAAGAAGGGAAAATCATCATCACCAAGGTAAGCATTCTCATCAGAAAAAAAATCATGTAAGAAGGGATCCATCCAAACTCAGATGTTATACATGTGATGAAATATGACACTTTGCTAGAAATTGCCCCATGAATAAGAATGGATCCAAGAAGAAGAAGAACTCCAAAAGAAGACATCATGCTCACACTGCTGAGGATGATGATCCTCCCAGGAAGAGAGTAAAACAAGAAAGTGAAGACTCTTCAAGTGAAGATGAATATGTTCTGATCTCTACTCTAACGAGAACTGTCACTCATAGAAGCAAAGATTGGCTTATTAACAGTGGGGCTTCCAAACACATGACAGGTTTCAAGGAATCACTTGAGAAACTATCCGAACATAATTCACCCCATAAGGTGAAACTTGGGGATGGCTACCAATATCCCATAAAAGGTAGTGGTGAATCCTCCTACAAGCTAGACTCTGGAAAGTCTATGAAAATGAAGAATGTCTTGTTTGTACCAGGGCTAAAGAAGAATCTTCTATCCATATGAAAATATGAGATAACTGTATTGTATGATTTCCATTTAAAACACTGTTTTTTGAATTAGATCTGTTTGACTAAGATCTGAACATCTAAGATAGATGTTTATAATTTTTTACTATGTGTTGAGTTAAAATAAAATCTGAGATGTTTGTATCTCTACATGTTGAGTACATTCATATCTGAGATACATGTATTAGATAATTATGACGTAAACATCTGTGTCTTGAGCTTAGACTCAAATATGAGATATCTGTATTATATAACTATGCTCAAGATATATGGAATTTACATTGTCATTTACCCAAAATTCTGCATGATCTATATAGTGCATGATATTAAAATATGCTCAAGATCTATGGCATTTGCATTGTCATTTACCCAAAAGTCTGCATGATCTGTATAGTGCATGATATTAAAATATGCTCAAGATCTATGGAATTTGGTTTTTTGTTTACCCAAAGGTCTACATGATCTGTATAGTTCTTGATATTAAAATATGTTCAATATCTAAAAAATTTGCATTTCCATTTACACAAAGGTCTGCACGATCTATATAGCACTTGGTATCCAAATATGGTTCAGATCTAAGATATATGAAATACCAGCGTAAGGCATACTCTGCATTGTTTTCTAGTTCGTATACAAAATTATAACTATTGATCTGTTGATGTAATTGTAACTTCGAAATGTATTCACTTGTATTTCGTATGTATTGTAACTCGATGTTTATTCCGAGATGTATTTGTAATGTACTTGATTCATTTCATGCCCCGAGGTTCCTATCGGGAGTTTCTATAATGTAAACAAGTCATGTCAAGTCAAGGTGGGTAACCCTCCTATTGTCTAACTAGGGTTAAAGACCCCACAGTTCCAGAGCACTAGGGTTATTAGACTCACCTAGTGAAGTCGGCCCTAGTTGGGTTTAGTCAAGTCAAGAATTAGTATAAATAGAGAGATAGCCTCTCTATTTATCACACACTCACTCACACTCAGTTGTAGCACATAATTGAGGAAGAGAAAGACACTGGGGCAAGGAAGAAAGAGGTTACTGTTGTCGAGAGATCATCTTACTATTTTTGGGTTTCATTTTGACGCTGATTCTATCTCTAAGGAAGCTACGGGGTTTTCTCCATTTATGGTTTCCTTGAGGAAAAACATTGTGTTCATTGTCCTTTGTGTTTAATTGTTTTTCTTGTTGTTCTCTCAGTTAAAGATCCTAATGTTATGCTAGCTTAATGTTAAAAATCTAACATGGTATCAGAGCTAACCTGAGAAGAAGACATTGTGCAGCTTTGGGAACTAGGGCTTCCTATTTTGTGGATATCTCTCCATATATTTTCAGCAAAAGTAGGGTGGAATAACTCTCCTCCCTAGGGTGCATCTTTCTGTTGAAGCATAATCCAATTCTGAGGTTTTTCAGTTTTGGACCCGACACTGCTACTGGAAATTAGGGCTTTTCACAGAAGTGGTATTTTTCAGTGATCCTAGGCCTGGATTGATATCCTCGCCAAAATCGAAGTTAGGGATCAAAATCAAAGCATTTGGTTGGAAAAAACTCTGAAAAATAAAAACCCTAATCTACTCCTGAACCAGCACTGCAGGATTTCAGCTCCAAATCTAGATCCGACATCTTGACCTGGTAAGATCTAAATCTTTTGTATTTCCATTTGAGATTCTCAATTAAGATGTCTCATCATACCAAGCTTGATGAAAATATTGAGGGAGATGATAACTTCTGAGCCTGGAAGTATAGGATCTCCCTGGTGCTGGAAGAAAATGAATTGGACTCCTACATCCATGAGGAGGTTCCAGTTCCAGAGGGAGATGAGGCCAAGGACTTACATAAGAAGAAGTTGGTTATGGAAAAGATTATGATTGTTGATTCTATCAAGGATCACCTCATACCATAGGTGTCCTCCCTCGAGACACCTAAAGCCATGTTTGATTCCCTAACCAAACTGTTTGAAGGGAATAACATCAATAGGAATATGACTCTAAGGAACCAGTTGAAGAATGTAAAGATTCAAAATGAGGAGACCATCCAGTCATACTTCACAAGGGTATCCTAGATCAAAGAACAGCTGGAAGCAGTAGATGAAGAAGTGGAGAATGTGAAAATTGTGATGACAACCTTGAATGGCCTCCCTAGGTCATGGGATTCTTTCATCCAAGGAATCTGTGCTAGGAAGAAGTTAGTCAAGTTCAGTAGACTGTGGGAAGAATGTTCATAAGAAGAAGCTCGGATAGAAGCTCAAGAAGAAAAGATGGGAATTGAAGATCAATATCTCATAGTACAATCCAGGAAAGGAAGAAGGGAAAATCGTCATCACTAAGGTAAGAATTCTCATCATAAAAAAAATCATGTAAGAAGGGATCCATCCAAACTCAGATGTTATACATGTGATGAAATATGACACTTTGCTAGAAATTTCCCCATGAATAAGAATGGATCCAAGAAGAAGAAGAACTCCAAAAGAAGACATCATGCTCACACTACTGAGGATGATGATCCTCCCAGGAAGAGAGTAAAACAAGAAAGTGAAGACTCTTCAAGTGAAGATGAATATGTTCTGATCTCTACTCTAACGAGAACTGTCACTCATAGAAGCAAAGATTGGATTATTAACAGTGGGGCTTCCAAACACATGACAGGTTTCAAGGAATCATTTGAGAAACTATCCGAACATAATTCACCCCATAAGGTGAAACTTGGGGATGACTACCAATATCCCATAAAAGGTAGTGGTGAATCCTCCTACAAGCTAGACTCTGGAAAGTCTATGAAAATGAAGGATGTCTTATTTGTACCAGGGCTAAAGAAGAATCTTCTATCCATATTGGCATTGGATGCAAAAGGCATGAGGGTTGCATTTGTAGATGGCCAAGTCCTCATGTGGTTAAGAGCAAATATTATTGACGATGCAATAGTAATTGGAGAACAAGAAGGAGGTTTATACAAATTGAAGGGCCATCCAAAACAAGCTTTGGTCCATGAAACAGTAGAGCCAAATGAACTTTGGCATAGAAGGCTTGCACATGTGCATTACAGAGCACTACCACTTGCAAGAAAAGCTGTTGAAGGTCTTCCAGAAATTCAAGCAAAACATGAAGGGGTCTATAAATGATGTACGAAAGGAAAGAATACAAAGAAGACATTTCCAAGGCAAAAGAAATCTTGGAAATATTCCACTCCGATGTATGCAGACCAATGTCATCAAGTTCTCTAAGCGGGTATGTATACTATGTTTCTTTCATTGATGAATTTTCTAGGAAGACATGGATTTACTTCATGAAGAACAAAGATGAAGTTTTCAGCAAGTTCAAGAAATTCAAAGCCTTGATCGAGAATCACACAGAAAAGAAGATCAATACCTTTCAATCAGATAATGGTGGAGAATTCACATCAAATGGATTCAAATACTTATGCAAAGAATCAGAGATTAAGAGGGAGTTATCCACTCCTTATAATCCACAACAGAATGGGGTTGCAGAAAGGAAGAATAGAGCTATCATGGAAGCTGCAAGAGAAATGGTTCATGATCAAGATCTTCCCATGCATCTATGGGCAAAAGTGTTGGGCCCACTATATGTCAGTTAACTAAAACTCAATATGCAGAGTGCTAAACATAAATTATCAACCTGAGGAAGTATTTTATTTCAAAGCTATCATGCAAGATCTATGCAAGCACAATTTCTACCTGACACTATTGATCTATTGGTATGAAATCAAAACTCATTATAAACTAGATCACACCTTCTTGAAAAGAAAACAAACTCCAATCCTATTCGTAAATACAAACTATAAATCTAATCACACTTCAACAAAATCAATTCTTAAGAAGCAATATCTAAATACATAAACCTGGAAGCAATGCTAAGTTGGCCAACGATCTATCAAGATGAATTAACAGGAAAACAACTATGATAAATCTAATGAAAGCATGAACTAAATATTAAAAACAACTATGATCAATCTAATGAATGAAAGCATGAATTAACAAATAAACACATCTACAAAATAAAACACCTACAATCAACACTACCAGCATCTGCTCAAGGAAGAGGGCCCTTCCTCCATTGAGCAGAGCTAGATCTCCACAATGAAAGTCTACAACTCCAGAATTAAGAAACTGCAAGCATGTATTATCATAATGAAATAATTACAATAGATCTGGATCAAATCCTATATCATTACATTGATTTCTCTCCTCCCCTCTCAATGAGATTGATTACATATTTATATATAAAATTATCTCATGGAAATAAGGAACTGAACCCCCAACTTATGATTTGTAACAGCTGAAACACGACCGTAACTGCTGACAACTTTGGAACCGACCGCAACAGTAAATCTTGAAAATACCCTCTCAAAGAACCACCTGTATATTGCAAACCGTGGCTTTGTTTGGCGATTTTCTTGTGAGTCAGGTAAACAAGGATGTTACACATAAAACCTATGTCTCGGATTTTGTAGATTCATTTCCATCTGCTTGCAAATCAAGATGCGAATCAAGGTGTTCTTATGTGACATGCATTTTTGGTTAAGGCTGTAACAACTAGCTATGAGCGTCCTGTACATGACAAATCACTCCACAAACCATCATTAGTAAAATTATGCATAATAGTATTCAATTCATCGAAGATAAAGAAAAATAATCATTATTAACCACTTAAAACATCAATGGAACTAGTATGTTGTTTTACGCACAGTTACAACAAATGGATGGAAAATGGAATGATAAATGGGCGATAATGGTAAGAAAATGGATGAAATATATGTCGATAAGTGATGGAAAAATGGACAATTTAGGGCCCAACATCTCCCCCAAACTGAACTTGTTGCATGTCCTCATGCAACCCAATACCTGTGTAGCATCTAACTAGAAGAACTCATTCACTTGTTCCTTCATTTTACCATTCGTACAGTTGTAGCCAGAAGAAATGGGGAGTTTAACATAAATTAGCAGAGTCACTTAGCAGAGGATTTACCAGAAAATTTGGCAGAGTCGTAGCTCTTTAGCAAATGATTTAATAGAAATTTGGCGGAGTCATAGCTTATTTTTTAGCAGAGAATTTGGTGAAGTTTTTAGCGAATATTTTGGCGGATTCACAGCCCAAATAGAACTAAATTTAGCGGTGAATTTGGTAGAGTCACAACTAAACAGAACGAAAAAGGTTTTACGGAGTTGCAACTAAACAGCTGAACGAAACGGAAAAGGTTTTACGAAGTTGCAGCTGAACAACTGAACATAACGAAAAAGGTTTTACGGTGTTGCAGCTGAATAGAATAGAAAAGGTTTTACAGATTTGCAGCTGAACAACTGAACGGAATGCAAAAGGTTTTATGGAGTTGCAGCTAAACACCTAGATGGAACAAAAAAATGGCAATACTTTACGGTGTTGCATCATTTTGAAGAGAAAAATTTCGAAGTCATTTTCTCCCAAAAGATGAACTGGGTTCAGCTGAAATTTTTTCATGTAGATTTATATTAATTCAATGCACCCACACACCAAAAATTAGAGAAACCCACATCACAGATTTCAAGAAAAATGCAAATTGGTTGTAGGTTATTATGGCCATTTTCTCGAAAACCATACATTGGATTTGGATCAAAATTTCCAAGATTGTTCATATTGGTATTATGCACTTCCTTTCCAAAACTCATGAGAATCCATCTTACCAATTGAAAGATATACTGATTTCAATTTCTGCACTTTTGTAGATGAACATGAATAAAAATGTGTTGCAGTTGAACTTCTTGAACCAATATTTCACAAAATACAAACTATGTTCGGCTGAAATTTTTCAAGAAATTAATTACCATTATAATACATCTCCACACCAAAAATTAGAGAAACCCACATCACGGATTTCAAGAAAAATGGAAATTGGTTATAGGTGATTATGGTTGTTTTCTCAAAAATAGTGTATTAGATTGAGCTAAAACTTTCCAAGTTTGTTCTTCATGATGTTATACATTTCCTATCTACATTTCATGAGGATCCAACTTACCAATTGCAAGATATGGCCATTTCAATTTATGCACTTTTGTAGATGAACATGAATAAAAATGTGTTGAAGTTGAACTTCATGAACCAATATTTCACAAAATACAAACTGGTTTAGGCTGCAAATTTGAGGCATTGTTCATATTACCTTGGTGCATCTACTCACCAAATTTCACTAAGACCCAGATCACCTTTTGGGAGATATGCCCACTTCAATTTCTGCCCTGTTTTAACAGAAAAATGTGTATGCATTCAGGTTGTTGGATAAAACACTACAGCCATTCTGTCATCATCAATGAAAACTAAGGAGAGATTTTGTCTGTCCACTATGATTTTGTTGCTTGAGAATTCCAATAACTCTAGGTCAGAAAATACACTCATCTCCATAATAGTGGCACTGATTGACAAAGAAAACAAGCCGCTACAGGAAATTAGCTCATAATATTTGCAAATAAATGGTTTAAGATATGCAACCAATTGCTTAATGCAACCAACAAATTGATTGCACACAAGTTCCAGTAATCAAATCCTTTAATACATCCAATTTGAGAAACCCATTAGGTATAGCAAACCTTATTTCAACCACAATGAATTTTCAACTTTTCTCACTGTTGCATGAAGGCAACAAAAACATAATGTTCCAAAGTGCTTTGAATACCCATTGATCAAGTTGCAAATCAGATCTTGGAAATATAGGATTGTTATTGAAATTTGGCAAAATTTTGAGTGTACCACTAATTTGCATTTTCAGCCAGTGATCTGCCTCACTTGAATTTTCCTATACTAGATATTGACCCTTGTAAAAGAAAGAATAGTCTTACCTATAGGCTGCAACATTCAATCTGATTTCACTTCCATTCGAGGTAAATGATCCAACTTGTTTGTCTCTGCCAAAATCTTCATGTTGCTCTGAGTTTTGAACATATACTAAAATTTTGTTTTACCTGCTAGTCTGAAAGTAACATTTGCAATTTTCTTTTTCAATGCCAGAACACACATGCATTTGTGGACTGGGCCTTATCTTCAGTTAATTGCTTGTAAACATATGCAATTTTGCAACACACAAGATATAATCATTAACTTCATAAACTAAATTGTAATCTTCCTCAGTCTACAAATGAAAATTATATTGCTTGTATCATATTAATGCATTGACTGTTCAGAAATGAAAATGTCATAGAGTGCACAATAATCCTTCTCCCCCAAATTGAATGCAAAGCATGTCTTCATGCATCATTTCCTGATAATAGTGTTGGAGCATAATGTATGATGCAATTTGCAGCCATAAAATATTTGTAGTGCCCACATGCATAAAAAAAAATTCCCAAATCTAGATAGAACAACCTTCAAGCAACTACTTTATTTCTTCTCAGTGCTGGTTTTTATGTGGCACTAGCAAGGTTTCTTTTCTTACTGTTGGTTCTTGTGTGGAAGCAACAAGACTTCTTTTCTTACTACTGGTTCTTGTGTGGCAACAACAAGACTTCTTTTCTTACTGTTAATTCTCGTGTGGCAGCATCAAGACTTCCTATTGTTGGTTCTTGTGTGACAACAATAAGGTATCCTTTGATTATTTTCATGCTTGGTCAGTTGGGTTGGTGATATGTTGGGTAATACTTTGAAGTGGATGTGCATGAATGATGAAGTGTTAGAATTGAGTGGGAAATGATGGTAATGGATGGACATAAAATGCTATATAGAAAATGGAAATGGCTAATGCTTAGTGGTTCTTCATGAAATTTCCTAAATCTTTAATAAATCAAAAACTCATGCTATTTTACCTCAAGTTTTACCTCCATGGAAGCCTTGGTTGACATGAATGGACTGGTATATGCTCGAGCTATGTAGGCCGATCTGATGCTGAGACAGATGTATATGAGAGCTGAAACTGGATGAGGCTGAATTTGATTCATGATGTTGTGCTGGTTGCATGTAAGACTGCCAACTGCTGGAAGAAAATGGAAAGGAATTGCAAAACTACTGAAAGAAATGATGTTGCAAGTCATTGTTGAAACCATTAGATCACATAATTTTCAACTGCTACAAACCGAGGTACAATTCTTACCATGCGAATGAATGTGCTGAAGTCGATCATGTAAAGAAAGCATTGGATTACCGGCCATTAATGTATGCCATTAACCAATGTGAAGCAACTCACCTTTGATGACAGTGAGCTCTAAAGTACCTTAGTGCATCTTGACAGGTACGAATGGATGTGCTGGAGTCGACTCACCTGCAAGATTTGTCAATCAAGAGGCATTGATGAATCCCCATGATAAACAACAAGGAAATCTGCCATTTATTCATGCAGATACCAGGGCACTATAAAACTCTAATATCGATCCCAGATGATGTGTCAAAGTCAATGGGACAAGACCATTGGAAGGTGGACCTTAATGAATTCCACATCATCCAATACAAGTACAAAATAAATGATTGTGAAGAATCATAGTGAAAAATAGAACCAACATGAAACTCAGAAGTGAAAAGTATATGTGAAGTCGTGATGTAGTA
This sequence comes from Pseudotsuga menziesii, assembly GCA_001517045.1. NCBI lineage: Eukaryota > Viridiplantae > Streptophyta > Pinopsida > Pinales > Pinaceae > Pseudotsuga > Pseudotsuga menziesii. The sequence goes on along the minus strand of LPNX011004850.1, from coordinate 289,913 downwards.
GTAATGGAAAATAAAATGGTTAAGGTGACTAAATAAGCAGTGGAAGATGGGACTTCGACATGAATGGATTTTTAGGATTTTGAAATGATGAGGGTGAATGAATCTACCATAGTGCAATTGGCTTCTTGAGTGGTTTCTTTTGGCAACAATTGGTATGACAAGTGTCTAAAAAGGATTCTTGGCATGTAGCAATGAGACTTGACTTTGGAAACATTGGAATCTGTATAGTTTGCACATCAATATCTCCATTTTTTTTATGTGCTCAATCCATTTGTGAATTTAGAAAAAGTCTTCAAGAGTCACTCGTGTATGTATTGACCTTCTTCTTCCAAGGACCTGCAAAAACCTAGCACTTGCCTGCAATAAAACATGAGATGATGGAAGAAGAGAGATGATTGATCTCTATTCACCCAACACTTATGAAAAAAAAAACAACAATAAATTACTTATAAAACAAATCCAAAGAAAAATAAACAAAGCAAAATCCATTTTATACTTGCGAGAGAGCAATGTCCATCTAGACTCACCAACAGTATTCTGATCATAGCTTCTTCGTTCCTTGTCCAATTTGAGTGATTCCAAATCCAAATGAAAGTAAAATTATAGGTATATTTCTCTTAGAAACATTTTTTTAAAATTTGATGTAATGATGTTCCAAATCACTCGGTAACAACCTGCATGACAAGGTGTTTTTTTTGAATTTTGGACTAGACCAACAGTCATGGTTTTAGGCTTAACATTTTCGTTTGATAATGGATTGATGTGATTCCAACTGGAGATGAAATTAGATTCATGTAGGTATCTCCATTAGAAATAGGTTTTGAATCCAATAATAATTAATGGATCAAATAATCCAATGAACAATCTAGAAAATAGAGTTTTAGGAATGCAGATTTGTGGTAGGCAGTCAGTGGTTTGGTCATAAAATTTGCATAAAATATCGAAATGGAGTGATTCAAATTGCATTGTAAACTAAATGCATAGGGGAATATACCATTGAAACAAGTTTTCAAGATATGTCCATTAAGGCATCCAAAAATTGACTTTCCTAGCTTTGTTCCTAAGTTGCCTGCTTGACACCCCGTTAGTATTTTGGCCATAAAATTTTCGTTTAACACCCAATATTAAAAATTCAAATTGTTTTGGAAACTAGATTCAAAGGGATACTTGGTATTTAAATATTTTTTAAAAATAAATCCATTTGGTCTCCCAAAAATGGACTGTCCCAACCATGTTTCAGTAAAAAATTCAAGCCAAAATGTCACAAAAATCCAATAAATTAAATTTGACCCCCAAAAGTGACCGAAATAGGTGTGAATGTTTTTTAATGATGTAAATTTAAATATAACACACACCCATACCAAAAATTTCAAGCATTGAGCACCTATATTGACTTACACAGTTTATTGCAACCGCAGCTGCAACTCTTAAAAAATGACATAATGTTGAAATAAATCATGTGTACTTTTATGGATGTGTTATATATAAACAAAAAAAACAAATACATGCCATGATGTGCATTACACACATGTGTAAAAATTATAAATTCTCACCTGCAGTACAGTCACAACTGGGTGTTGCAATTCACTGTCACAGCTGGGTGCAGCTGGGTGTTGCAGCTCACTATCACAGCTGGGTGTTGCATCTCACTGTCATAGCTGGTTGTTGCAGCTAACAAATTCATGCCAAAGTTGAAGCTTGAATGGTTCCATAATCATTGGCTCATTTTCCTGTGGATCCTTCATTCACCTTCCCTAATTACTATAATTTTGTTTTCAAGAAAGTTTGTTTTTTTGTAACGAATAGAGACAAATTAAATTTTGAACATTGAAGACAAAAATGATTTAAGCATTTTTCTCAAATAGTTAACAATTCCAAAACATCATTGAAAACATCTCATACTCATTCCTTATCTTTCTACTTTCTGATCTTCCAGATCACAACAAGGCATAGGAAGAGAGCATATTTAAAAATAAAATAAAAAACTTAAAAAAACAAAAGCATGGTTTTGTTCTGTTATTCTATCCTGCCCTATTCTACTTGGAAATATAAAAATTGTTCAAGTTTATGCATATTTCCAATGGAGCCACTTTCGAAGAAGTGACTCAAGTATGCTCATACTCCCAACAGAAAAATATAACTTTATAAATGTTAGGATATGAGAGATCAACTTCCCTTGAAATGATGGTGCCAAAAATTGGTGAAGTATGGAATGATGTTGTAGATCAATGACAGATTGAAACCAAGCTTCAATATAGTCTTTGTTCCCTTGATTTCTCATGGATGTGACATTGTGAAGCTCCTTAGTAAACTGATCTTCCTCAATGCATAAGAGATTCATATCTAATGATGTAAAGGATGCTTCAATTTTTGGTTCCAATGTCCATTCTTTATCAAATATTACGTGTGTGTTGTTGATCTTATATGCTTGCTTATGAGGACTAGAAGAAACTCCATCTGCAAATCTTGGATTTAAAACATGTTCAGGCCTCATATGGATTTGCTGCAACAATGCAAAACCTTTTTACAGTGGTGTAGGTGAGGTAGAACAAGAGGGAAATGTAGGAATATTTTGCAGTTCAGCACTGTAAGCATACTATACTGCTTTATTATGGTTAGGGTGGAGGGTGGATTGGACAGGAAATTGTGTTGGATACTAAGGAGTTTGTTGAGAAAATAGATGTGGCTGATGTAGATGATTGATTTGTGAGGTTGATATTGAAGGACCAAGTTGTGTTGCAGCATGAGGGAGAGTGGCGATCTGATCATAAGATAGGCCATTCCAACCTTGTGGGTAAGGTAGGTAAGATTTAAATTGAGGCTGCAATAGCTGCCATGGTGGAAGAGTATTCAATGATTGAGTATGAGAGTAAGGAAATGGAGGGATAGAATTTTGAACCATACATGTAGGCCATGGTTGACATGACTATTGTAATGAGTTGGCTGCAGCTCCCAGATCTTTTTGATATGTTCCTTTCATCTAGGGTATGGAGGACCAGCAGTCAGTGGAATGCTTCAAGTCACATATACCACAACTTTTAAGAATATCCAAAGGAAAATCCCTTGCTTCTCTTATTTCCTCTTGCTTTTCCTTATCCTGTAAAACAACCAATTCTGAATTTAGTGAATCATTGATATCACCATTGGAATTTTCAAATAAATTACGGATTTCAGCTCGTAAAACTCTTGTTTTTGCAGCAGATTTCAAAAATAGAGATAAAAGTTCCTTAGAATTATTACTAGTCTTGAAGTTTCCTCTTTAATACCTTCTACATAACTCACAAATATCATCATATGCTAACTAAAATACATTACCTGTTCCCATCAGATTTAATATTTCTAAATATTCAGCTTGGATTCCCTTGAGTAGAAGTGTTTTTAAGGTCTCCTTCCCCAGTTTCCTTTGTTTGGATCTTTGGAGATTATATTGAAAGCGTTCTATGTATTCCTCCAGAATCTCTTCTTCTCCTTGTGTCATTTCGAAGATGTCTTCATTGACCCTGCAATAATCTTGGTACCTTTCCAAGAATACATGTTTCATGTCTTCCCAATTTTGTATACAATTCCCACCGAGGCTCATGAACCATCGGAGGGCTCTTCCTTTTAGAGTAAGGGGAAACACATTCAACTTTTGATCATTAGCACAATAACCATATCCTCTACAAAATATTTCAAATTGGAATAAAAATACATCAGGGTCTTCGTTTTCCAAACTGTGAAAATTTGGTAGAACATGTGGGGGAATTCTTTTCGTTGGTGCCACTCCTCTCGAATCTCTGATGGGAAAATAGAAGGTAACAACTTATACATCTTTCTTACCTACCATGTCTTCATTATATTCTTTATGTGCTATCTTGAGGCTCCTCCTTCGAATGTTCCTGTCAACTTGTTAGTAGAATGGCTGGTGTTTACAACACCACTAAGGGGAATGATAAGATTTATGCTCCAAAGATTGAAAATGAAATAAAACTAAATGCAAAGATAGAAAATTCACACTCAAAGTAAATTCAATAAACTGAAATGTAATCATGCAACCTACATGCCCTACTTTAACAATGCATCTACAAAACAATGTCAGATGTACTTTTGCACCATTGATAATTTCCCCGGCAACGACGCCAAAATGTTGGGCCCACTATATGTCAGTTAATTAAAAATTAACCTGCAGAGTGCTACACATAAATTATCAACTCAAGGAAGTCTTTTATTTTAAAGCTATCGTGTAATATCTATGCAAGCACAATTTCTACCCGACACTATTGATCTATTGGTATAAAATCAAAACTCATTATAAACTAGATCACACCTTCTTGAAAAGAAAACAAATCCCAATCCTATTCATAAATCGAAACTATAAATCTAATCACACTTCAAAAAAATAAATTCTTAAGAAGCAAGATCTAAATACATAAACCTGGAAGCAATTCTAAGTTGGCCAACGATCTATCAAGATGAATTAACAGAAAAACAACTATGATAAATCTAATGAAATCATGAACTAAATAATAAAAACAACTATGATCAATCTAATGAATGAAAGCATGAATTAACAAATAAACACATAAAAAAAATAAAACACCTACAATAAACACTACCAGCATCTGTTTAGGGAAGAGAGCCCTTCCTCCACTGAGCAGACCTGGATCTCCACAATGAAAGCCTACAACTCTAGAATTAAGAAATTGTCAGCATGTATTATCATAATGGAATTATTACAATAGATCTAGACCAAATCCTACATCATTATATTGATTTATCTCCTCCCCTATCAATGAGATTGATTAAATATTTATACATAAAATTATCTCATGGAAATGAGGAACTGAACCCCCAACTTGTGATCTGTAACAGCTGAAACACAACCGTAAATGCTGACAACTTTGGAACTGGTCACAACAGTAAATCTGAAAAATACCCTCTTGAAGAACCACTTTTATATCACAAACCATGGCTTTTTTGGTGATTTCCTTGAGAGTTAGGTAAATGAGGATGTTATGCACAAAACCCATGTCTCGGATTTTTTGAGATTCATTTCCATATTCATGCATTTTTTGTTAAGGCTGTAACAACTCGCTATGAGCGTCTTGTACATGACAAATCACTACACAAACCATCACTAGTAAAATTATGCATAATAGTATTCAATTCATCAAAGATAAAGAAAAATAATCATTATTAACCACTTAAAACATCAATGGAATTAGTATGTTGTTCTACGCACAGTTACAACAAATGGATGGAAAATGGAATGATAAATGGGCGATAATGGTAAGAAAATGGATGAAATATATGTCTATAAGTGATGGAAAATGGACAATTCCAGGGCCCAAAAAGAAGATTCTAGAACAGCAGTGTATGTACAGAACTGTACTCCACACAGAGTACTCGAAAACAAGACACCTAAAGAAGTCTTTTCCAACAAGAAACCAGAAGTTAGCCATCTCAAAATATTCAGTTGTCCAGTGTACATACACATTCCAAAAGAGAAGAGAATAAAATTAGATCCTTCAGGAAAAAAGGGTATATTTGTGGGATACTCTGAAAGCTCGAAGGCTTATAGAATATACTTTTCGGGATTCAAGAATGTCAACATCAGCAGGGGTGTAACATTTGATGAAGACACATCTTACAACAAATCCAGAAAGAGACCTGCTAAAGAACCTGAAGAATCAGAAGTACCTAGAATTCATGATACAACCATGAATGAAGAAAATCAACAAGAAGATCGAGAATTTGAAGAACCACAAAGACCTGTAGATCCACCTCAAGAGAAGAATCCTCACAAGAGGAAACCTACTTGGGTATGAGAAATTATCCAAGGTGCAGAAAGATATGGGGCTCCAGAAGAGAATCACAGAGAAATAAAGAGAACCAAATCTTGCTCCGGATATGTAGATTTATTATGTGACTTTATCAATGAAGAACTTTCCAATAATGAAGAAGCGGCAGAATGGAAAGAATGGAAGGATGCTATGATCAAAGAGTATCAATTGATCATGAAAAACGATGTTTGGGATGTTGTCCCAAGACCAAAAGGGAAGTCAGTTGTAACTTCCAAATGGATCTACAAGATCAAGCATGCTGCAGATGGTAGCATAGAGAAATATAAGGCAATATTTGTGGCTCATGGTTTCTCACAGAAAGAAGGAATAGATTATGAAGAAACCTTGCACCTGTAGCCAGATACACTTCCATTAGATCAATACTTGCTCTGGCTGCAGTAATGAAATGGAAGATACCCCAAAAGGATGTTAAGACTACTTTCTTGAATGGTGTAGTGGAAGAGGAAGTGTATGTAGAACAACCACTCGGTTTTGTGACACATGATAGGGAGTCTCATGTGTTGAGACACATGACAGGGAGTCTCATGTGTTTGGATTGAAGAAAGCCTTGTACGATTTGAAATAGGCACCCAAGACATGGTACGACAGAATTGACAGCTTTCTATCCAGTTTGGGCTTTACCAATAGTAAAGCAGATTCCAACCTTTACTACAAGGTTGAAGATGGAAACCCAGTGATGCTCCTACTGTATGTAGATGATCTATTTGTAACAGGTATGGATGGGTTGATTGCTGATATGAAGAGAAAGCTTGCTACTGAGTTCAAAATGAAGGACTTGGGTATGATGCATTATTTTCTAGGCATGGAGGTGTGGCAGAATGCGGATGGAATCTCCCTCGAACAAGGGAAGTATGCAGTAGAGATCCTGAAGATCTTTGGGATGATGGACTGTAAGGCCATGACCACACCTATGGAATCAAAGCTGAAGCTATTGAGTGATGCTTCATCAGAAACAGTTGATGCTACAATGTATCGTCAGATGATTGAGTCCTTGATGTACTTGATGAACATGAGACCAGACATTTGCTTTTATGTGAATGCCTTGAGCCAGTTCTTGATAGATCTGAGACATTTTCACTTGATTGCTGCAAAGACTATTCTGAGGTACCTGAGGGGTACAATTGATTATGGGCTCAAGTACGAGGCGAATCAAAAGATTAACCTGGAGGGTTATGTTGATTCAGATTAGGCAGGCAGTGCCATAGATAGGAAGAGCACTTCAGGTTGTTGCTTCAGTATGGGATCAGGTGTGATCTCTTGGTTTAGCAGGAAGCAATCCTGTGTGGCACCTAGTATAGCTGAAGTAGAGTATGTCGTAGCTTGTTCAGCTAGTTGTGAGGCAGTATGGCTGAGGAAGCTACTATCTGATTTATTTGATCTCCAGATGGATGCTATTTGTATACATTGTGACAACTAGAATTGCGTGAAGTTGTCAGAGAATCCAGTGTTCCATGACAATTCAAAGCATATCGATATCAAGTATCACTATATCAGGGAAATGGTGCAGAGGGGAGAAGTAAAGCTCCAGTATGTTGCGATGGAGGAACAAATAGCTGATGTGTTGACAAAGCCATTGGCTAAGGTGAAGTTTGAGTAATTTAGGGAGAAGCATGGTTTTCTCCAAATCAAGGTTTTCTCCAAGGGGAAATGATGAGACCTAGAGCCATTTTGACATGGTGAGAGGATTTGTTCCTTCCATGGTTAGATGTAAGGGTTGAATTCCATTCTTGGAATGGAGACACCTGGTCAGTTACTAGGTAGCTCAGTCTGGGACTGGGGTGAATTCTAATATGACTATAGGATTGGTTCCTACAAGATCAGATGTGAGTGCAAGCCCTTCTGACATTGGTTGTTAGATGTAAGTGCAGAGCCCTTTTCGCAAGAAGGATTGGTTCCTTGCATGGTCGAATATAAGTGCTGAGCCTTTCTGACATTGGTTGTCAGATGTAAGTGCAGAGCCTTTCGGCATGGAGAATTGGTTCCTCACATGGCCGAGTGTAAGTGCTGAGCGTTTCCGACATTGGTTGACGGATGTGAGTGTTGGGCCTTTCTGACAGAGTTGTGGGACGTGTTCCCACATGGTCAAATGTGAGTGATGGGCGTGCCTTTCTGATATGATTATAGGATTGGTTCCTACATGATTAGATGTAAGTGTTGGGTGGGCCATTCTAACTTAGGGTCAGATATAAGTGTTGGAAGAAGACCTACATGGAGGCTAGGCCTACAACCAACATGAAAAAGGGATGGCTCTGTAGAACTTCCTGTGAAAAGAACAATCATGAGATAGAACCTGTGAATATCCAGTGATGATGAACCAACAGAAATGATCTAGATCGAGGGATGATCCAGATCCAATGATGATGCTCCAGAGATGATCCAGATCGAGGGATGATCTAGATCCAAGTGAAGATGACTTGAATATGAAGGTGACATGAAGATGAAGGTGGCTTGAAGATAGAGATGACTTGAAGGTGAAGATGATGAAGACTCGATGATGATCCAGATGATACAGAGAAGAAGACTTGTGCTGATAAATTGTGTCGAGAGAATACCTTCCTAGTTAAGAGGGAGTGTTGATGTAATTGTAACTTCAGAATGTATTCACTTGTATTTCTTATGTATTGTATCCCGATGTTTATTCTGGGATGTATTTGTAATGTACTTGAGTCATGTCATGGCCCGAGGTTCCTATCGGGAGTTTCTATAATGTAAACAAGTCATGTCAAGTCAAGGTGGGTAACCCTCCTATTGTCTAAGGGTTAAAGTCCATGCAGTTCCAGGGCACTAGGGTTATTATAATCACCTAGTGAAGTCAGCCCTAGTTGGGTTTATTCAAGTCAAGAATTAGTATAAATAGAGAGCTAGCCTCTCTATTTATCACACACTCACTCACACTCAGTTGTAGCGCATAGCTGAGGAAGAGAAAGACACTGGGGCAAGGAAGAAAGAGGTTACTGATGTCGAGAGATCATCTTATAGTTTTTGGGTTTCACTTTGGTGTTGATTCTATCTCTAAGGAATTTGTGGGGTTTTCTCCATTTATGGTTTCCCCAAGGAAAAACACTGTGTTCATTGTCTCTTGTGTTTGATTGTTTTGCTTGTTGTTCTATCAGTTAAAGATCATAATGTTATGCTAGCTTAATGTTAAAGATCTAACATGATCTATTATGAAACATGACCTTTCCTTGGATGCGTGTAAAATATCATTGTGGGCCCAAAAAGAGTTCTTGTGTGTAGTTAACCTTGTATGCATGTTATAGTTAAAATGACAAACTGGTGAAATTCCTGCTACATGGGTGGTTTTTAAAAGGGATTTAATAGTAAGTAATATTCCTAGCTTAATTAGGAATGGATTAAGAGTTTAATAATAACCTAGTCTTGAACTGTTAAGAGTTATAATGTTATAACTTGCTTTAGTGTATTTGTCTCCCATCTCAGGGGTGGCTCTAGGAAAACAAACATACGCCAATGGAGCCAATGCTTGAGAGGAAAGTTGAAGCCAAGTTTTTAGTCGCCCAAGCCCTTTGTTTTTAGAGTATCCCTTAATGATCAGTTTTTTTATGTTATGCAATAAGTAGAGGAGATGTTAAAATTATTTATAATGCTTCTAATGTTGTATGGACTAACTTGATTGTCAACAAGATGTTACTACAAAGAATGGGAGCCATTGGTGAAAAGGAATTAAACTAATTACATGAAGACATTATGGTGGATTCATGTTTACATATGTACTTATTGTATAATTTAGGTTTATTTTATCATGAGAAGTAATAAAGTTGTCTAACCTTGTTGTTTTCTCAACAGTAGAGTCAAGAGACTTATATATTCTTCACCTACGAATTATGTCGAGGAGATCGAGTACACTATGAGGTTTTATGTTATGGAGTATGATGAAGAACATGTTTAATATGTAATTGTCCTTTCATTCAAAGGACTGACATATGACTAATACAATGCATGTGACTTATTTAAGAATACAGTAATCAGTATTATGAAATACTTATTTAACCGAAATAGTAAGAACTTTATAATACATCAGTATGTTTGAGTTGACTTAAATGGCTTAAACAATGTATAAATGATATACATGAATACTCAGGTATGGAAATCATTAGAATATGTGTGTTAGAATAGGGTAAAGTTTACATCCGTTGAAATAATTATAAACTTTTGTACATACATTCGAGATTGTGTTATGTTATCATTAGTGGTTATTGAAATGTGAATGATGGATTGTGGTAAGTTCTTATTTTTATGTTTAGAACAATCAAGCTGAATACTTTGTTGTATTATGAAATGTAAATAAATGATAAGTGTTATGGTCAAATAATCAAGGAGACTAACACGATTTTTAGGATTGAAGGATTCTGTTTGCTAACTTTATATCATGTACCAAGGATCTATTAACAACGCATATGTGTTTGTTACACTATATTAGGTATTCAAATTCTCCTATATGTACTCCCATTGTATTACATATTAATAAACTGATTAATGGATTATGCTTATTATTCCAATTATTGGTCTTATCAGTATTTATTTTCCATGAATTATTTATGTCAGTTATCGAGTCGATCCTCTCTCTCTCTTCTACTATCTTCTTTGTCATTTGAATTATGCAAACCGATAATGTGGGACACAAATGCAAGAATCACTTTTTTTTTTAGAAACAGTGCATATGCATGTGCAACTATGACTAAGATACTAGCTTAATCTGAATACATAAGAAAAGACTTGGATTTTAATTTTTCTTTTAAAATAGAAAAAAGAAATGAATATAAACAAGTGCATGAATCTAATGTAAAGAACAAGCAATTAAAACTTTGCACTAATTCCATAAGAACAGAACCCTAGATGTACTCAACGACTAATAACACCCTACTTTGCAAGAAAACTTGAAACAAGAAACAAGTTAACCACTTTGGAAAAAAGACATGGACCAACAAGACTCAACAAGAAAAGAATTCAAGAATACTTTTCAAGGGTGCATGATATGACTCACAAATAGTTTATATGTACTAACAGAGGATCATTAAAGTATAATTCAAACCAAAGGAATCCCAAGAATGGATATTAAGTACAAAGTTCAACAAGCACAAATCGCTTCAAAAAGATATGTAAAAACAAATTAACATCAATCACAATATAAGACACAACTTCCAATGGGTCTTACATAGACCTGGGAACTGCAAGGATTCCAAAAAATGCAACCAAAACCTCCCAAACAACCTTGAAAGTGAAAAAAATCACCTACAGGAGGGACACTCTTGTGAACAACATGCATAGTGGCATGTTAAAATGATGCAGAAATACCATCCACCTGTGTGTACATAGCAAAAACTCTATTATATATACTAGCAGAAGCGTGTGGGTACTAAAGCTCCAAAAAAGATGAATCCAAGTCCCAAATTGAAAATGGAAGTGTCTAAAAAGGCTCAATGACTGTTTAGTACCTTGAAATCAAATACATTTATTCAAATATACTTGGATTCCCCAAAGAAGATAGGATACTCCCTACTGGAGTTGCACTTTCTTTGTTAAGGAAAGTGTTCCTATGGCTGGGTTGAGGCCTGTTAAGATTTCATATGCTAGACTAGATATCATTAGTGTTCATCTAAATTCACAACATTAGCATATGTAGAATCACTGAAAGAAACACAATAACAATATAGACACAGTAATTAACTTGGGAAACCCTCAAGGAGAAGAAAACCCAGCAAAAATTCCTCTATATAAGATGTATAAGATAAAACCCCAAAACATGTATTCTCCTCCTTGTTGTTCTCTCTCTCTCTCTCTCTCTCTCTCTCTCTCTCCTATGTGCTACTCAAGTGAGTGAGTCTGTGTTATAATGAGGAACACAACTCCTCTTTTTATACACTTTATGTCAACTAACTTTTATCCTAAACAAGTCGAACCCACTAAATTTTCTCAGCCGACTTCACCAAGGAAGACTCAAAACAGTATTTTATATTATTCATTGGGGTACTAATGACACAAATTATGATGTAGGATTTACCTCATTACTCTATGGTGACCAATTACAATAGTAACATCCTGACAGAGGAATAATAACATCTCCGTCAAGGTACATCAGTAAAATACATTTATATTATCCTTTGAAGTTATAATATTTCAACACTCCCCCTTAACGATAAGGGTATTCTATTGATAACATAATTATATACTATAGGAGTAACGAGATAGAGCATATTCAATAGTATCGAGGTAATACATCTATACATCATAGGAATTTTTCAACATTCATCATTAACTGGAACAGTTACTCTTCAATGTCTTCATCTTCTGCAGCACAAAATCACTTGATCCTTTTGCAGCAACACTTCGATCTTCCAATCCTTTGCAGCAACACTTCGATCTTCTTGATCCTTCATAGCATCAGCTCAGTCTTATTTATCCTTTGTAGTAGCAGCACTTATATCCTTTTGATCCTTTGCAGTAGCACTTCGATCTTCTTGATCCTTCATAGCAGTAGTTTGATCTTCTTGATCCTTCGTAGTAGCAGCTTTGATCCTTTCGATCCTTTGCAATAGCACTTCAATATTCATGATCCTTTGCAGCTGCACTTTGATCTTTTTGATCCTTCACCTCCACGCTACTTGCAGTATGCATGATCTCTTTATGGGATGATCAATCCCTATTACTTTAGGACATAGTTCCAAGGATGACGCAATACTCTATCATCCTACTCCCCCTTTATGAGGAGGGTTCATAGTATCGACCAGTTGAATCATCTACAACTGAATGTATATAAATACCACACCTAGATGCAGGACCTATCGTCTGTAAGGACTCATCATAGAAAATCCTCATCTTCAAATATAGGACCACTCCTAAGCGAGTGTTATACTAAAAAATCTATATTTACATGTAGGAATACTCTCCATACAAGATTATTGTCTGCAAAACAGATCTCAACCGCACCTAAATGCAGGCCCTCATTGTAGGAAATCCTTAGCATGTTAGAGCTAGGACCACTCCATGCGATTGTTATAATACGGTGTCCATGAGGACTCATCATAGATCATCCTTAGCACTAAAGCAAGGACCACTCCCAAGTGAGTGTTATTCTATGGCATCTGCATCTAAATGTAGGTACACTCTCCATACAAGAGTAATGTCTGCAAAGCAAATATCGACTACACCTAAGTGTCAGCACTATTGTCTGTAAGGACTCATTGTATGACATCCTCAATATGAAATCTAGGACCATTCGCAATTGAATGTTATACTACGATATCCATAAATGAATGTGGGTACTCTCCTTATGAGAGTAATGTCTGCAAGGAAATCCTTTGCTAGTAAGGACTACTCTCATGAATAGAGTGATATACCTACAATCCTTAAGAGAGGATATTGTCGTCCACAAGTGAATGTTGGACCTTGTCAGCATCTTCAAGCGTACTTGGCCTCTTTCATACTGGAGCTTCACTATCATATGTTATCGATGATAGTCTTATCATCACTCCCCATTTTTTGAGAGGATCTATATCATCAACCTACTCCCCCTTTGTCTAAGGAGGGTTCATATCTTTGACATGTTCTTCTTTTCCAAGGAGATTCCATATATTCGACTTGTTTCTCCTTTCCTAAGAGGTTCCATATCTTCATCATTCATTCTTACAAGGAAACTTTGTAGTCCCATAATTGTTCCTCCTTGCGAGGAAAGTCTTTTTGAACTACACCAATCTTGTCACAGAAATATTCAAACTTTACTCGGGATAGAGCCTTGGTTAGTACATCAGCAACTTACTCATCGGTGCTCACATATTGGAGCTTTATAACTCCCTTTTGTACCATATCCCTTATATAAAAATATCAGATTTCTATGTGCTTTGATTTATCATGGAACACATGAATCTCTGTCATATTTATGTGACTCTAGTTGTCACACAGAATCATTGTGCTATTCAAAACCATGTCAAATAGTCATGAAATCCATTTCTGAAGCCATATCACTTCACAACTGGTGGAGCAATCTGCTATGTACTATGCTTCAGTTGTGCTGAGAGCAACACTAGATTGTTTCTTACTAAACCATGAGATCATGGAGAATCCCAGACAAGAAAATCCACCTAAGTTTCTCTTTCTGTCTAAGACACTTCCTGCTCAATCTGAATCTGTATATCCATACAATCTCTAGTCATGATCTATACCATAGTAAAGTCCAATGTCTATCATACCTTTTAGGGACATTATCACATGCTTTGCATATATCAAGTGAACCCGTCTAGGTTTAACTAGATATTGACTTAAGGTGTTCACAAAAAAGCATATATATGTCCTTGTATCCATGAGATACATCAATGACCCAATGATATGTCTGTACTAAGTTATGTCCACTAACTTTGATGACTCATCAGATAACAAATTCAGGTTGGTTTCCATGGGTGTGGTCATGGATTTACAATCCAACATATCAAATATTTTTAATATTTCTACTACATACTTACCCTAGTTCAGAAAGGTTCCTTCTAGGTTCTACCACACTTCCATCCCAACAAAATAATGCATCAATCCAAGATCTTTCATCTCGAATTATTCATCTATCTTCTTCTCTCTCTATGTGAGATGTTTCCCATTTTTTGTCAGCAATAGATCTTCCACATATAGTAACAGTATGACAGGTTTAGCATCCATAACCTTCATGTAAACGTTATGATCATATTTACTCTTGGTAAATCCTAATCTTGTCAAGAAGTTATATATTCTACCATAGCAAGCTCTAGTATCTTGCTTCATTCCATACAGAGCATTTTTCAACTTACATACATGAGTCACTCTATCTCCAACTTCAAATCCTTGTGGTTGTTCGATGTAAACCTGTTCCTCAATCACACCATTCAGGAATGTTTTCTTTACATCCATCTGGTGTAGATCACTTCATCATGGAAGAAAGTTCCATGATGATTCTGATGGAAGTGTACCTTAATATTGAAGCAAATTTATCTTCATATCGATTCCCTCTTTCTGAGAGAATCCTCTAGCCACAAATCTTGCCTTGTACTTTTCAATACTTCCATCAGAAGCATGTTTTATCTTGTGGATCCATTTCAAAGATACCACACTTTTGTTTTCTGGTTTGGGTACTATATCCCAAACATCATTCTTCATTATCGACTAGTATTCTTTAGTCATTTCTTCCACCCATTCTTTCTTCTGTGCAGCTTCCTCATAGCTGGTGGGTTCTTGATCTACAAGGTCACACATCAAAGCTACATAACTCGAGTATGGATTTTGTCTTTTCACTACAACAAAACCCTGTGATTAGCATCTTTTTTAGATTCCTTTTTAGCGCCCACTATCATTTTTAGTGTATTTTTCATCATTTTTTGGACAAAGTGGATGCTTTTCCACGGGATGGCGCTTTTAATTGCATTATTTGCATCTCTTTTTAAAATTTGGCGCTATTTTGGACGCTAATTAGCATCCCAATTAGCCTCCTTATTATCATCTCCATAAGCGTCTCCATTAACATCCCAATTAGCGTCCCAATAAGCATCCTAATTAGCGTCCCTTTTTAAATGTTGGCACTATTTTGGACACTAATTACCATCCCAATTAACATCCCAATTAGCATCCCAATTAGCATCCCCATTAGAATCCCAATTAGCATTCCAATTAGCATCCCAATTAGTGTCCCTTTTTAAAAGTTGGCACTATTTTGGATGCTAATTAGCATCCCAATTAACATCTCAATTAACGTCCAAATTAGCATCCCAATTAGAATCCCAATTAGCATCCCAATTAACATCTCAATTATCGTCCCTTTTTAAAATTTGTCGCTATTTTGGATGATAATTAGCATCCCAATTAACGTCCTAATTAGCATCCCAATTAGCATCACAATTAGCATCCTGATTAGCATCCCAGTTAGTGTCCCAATTAGAGTCCACAAAATCATCCCATATAATGCCAAGAATAGCCTAAAAAAAAATCATGAATAGCATAGCACCATATATTAATCCAGGGTTAGGGACTAGAATTGCACCATGAATTTCGGTAGGAAAAACATTCAACATAGCGCCAAGTATAGAGCTAGGAATTGCACCTAGGAAACATCCAACATAGCTCCAGGTATAGATCCAGGTATAACACTTGGAATAATGCCATAAATTTCGAAAGGAAACGCACTAGGAATTGCACTAGGTTTAGAGCTAGGAATTGTGTTTAGAAAACATCTCACATAACAACAGATATATCAATGTCAATGTTAATGATCATGATTCATCATGATAAAATGAGCATGATTCATCATTTCAATGTCAATGATCATGACAAAATTTTAGAGTTGTTTGTTCATAAAAGAACATATTTTTTATATCGAGTTATTCCATCAGTGTAACAAGCTTATTAGAATTCTCATGCAAAATTTTGTGAAACACTTTATCATAACATAAGTTCCAAGATTTTCATTTACTCTTTGTTGTAAAATATAGTTTTTCCCTATATTTTCTTATTATATCATTGCTGATTTAAGGTTTAAGTAAAAAAAAAAATTCAAGCTCCTCGCTAAAAAACTGGCTAGGTTGTCGCCAGGCCAATGCAAAGAAAGACTGGCTACCCCCTTAAATTCCCTAAACTTACAATTGATTTTTAAGTTCATGAATATAGGACCATAATTAAACCAATTGTAGGCTTAGGAAATCAACCAAGGCATAAAAAAGTCAACAATTGAGTCTAGTACTATTGTCCCATCCAAGTGCTTGAACGTACAATCAATTTAAGTTTGGAACTCTTTATCTCTAACATCTTGGTTAGTTTTACATGGACCATAAACATTCTAAGGAATACATTGAATTAAACAATTTCTAGAGCTATTACCCTATTTTATTTGTGTGGGAGTCTATCCTTAACCCAATTGTAGGTTCAAGCAATTCGAAAGGGAAACAACAATGTCAATGGTTGAATTCCAGTTCGCATTGTACAATGATGTATCGATACCACACATCATTATATTGAATTGAGTGGTTTATCACCTAAAATTATTTCATAACCTTGAATCAACTAGGGAACTATTTAAAGGAGTATAGAAACTAGTGTAGGGCTAGTATCAATTATATCCTATTTCTTTTTTTATCGGTACATGATGCACATTGTGGCCCAAATAAACTATTAACAACAATGATACCACATTCTCTTAAATTAATTCATTGTTGGTGGTCGTAGCCTGTTCAAGCTCTATGTATGATTCTTGCATGCCAAAGCAGCTAATAGATGATAAAAAATTTATGAGCTTGAATAGGCTATGACCACCTTAGTACTATGTCTTTATAATATCATATTTCAATGTTTCTAAAATGTAACTATCATGTAACAAGGGTCATATAACTTTTATTAGTGATAAAAACTTTAAGTTGTTGTTTTGTATTCACTACAAACAACAAATTTATTAATGGGAAGGTATCCTCTAACATAATTGAATTTTGTAGGTTTAATTCACCCTTGGTTGTGTAGATGTTCCCCACTATTTTCTATACTTTTGTCTCTTTATTTCAGCTACTCTTTATTTCTTTCTTTATGTTACATCAATAGTTATAGTAATAGTTGCAATTTGGATTTAGAAACACTACATGTTGGTATTAGAGCTTCAATCAATTTTCATTTTTTTGTATAGTTTCAAAAACAAAACAAAAAAATGTCAAGGAGAAAATCCTAATATATGACCAAGGCAGATTTGAATGAGAGTTTCACAAAGTTTACAGAAGACATGAGGTACATGATGCAACTACATGAGGTAGTTTCATAAAGTTTACAGAAGACATAAGGTATATTCATAATCTAATTATATGAAAATAAATGAAGAAATATTCGTAGACACTAGTACATGTGGAAATTTTTCCACATGAAGAAAGATTCATCATCACCATCGTTATCATCATCATCATCACCGTCATCATCATTAGCATCATCATCACCATCATCATCGCCATCATCATCATCATCATCATTGTGTCCATCATCACCATCACCATCATCCTCATCAACATCACCATCATCCTCATCATCATCATCACCATCATCATCATCTTACTGCCGACACAATTTGTGAACTTGAGAACAATTTCAGGGTCAATGACCCACATATTTGCTAGAAATGATATGATAAATGCATATTTCATCATGATCATCATCATCGTCATCGTCGTCATCGTCATCACCATCATCATCATCATCTTCATCATTGTCAACATCATCATCATCATCATCATCATCATCATCCTCATCATCATCATCTTCATCGTCAGCATCATCATCATCATCATCATCATCATCATTGTCTTCATCATCATCATCAATATCATCTACATCATCATGATCATCATCGTCATCATGATCATCATCTTCATCATGATCATCATTGTCATCACCATCTTCATCATCATCATCATCATCTTCATCATTATCATCATCGTCTTCATTACCATCATCATAATTATCATCATCATCGTCGTCATCATCGTCATCATCGTCGTCGTCGTCGTCATCGTCATGACCCTCTTCCTCATCAACATCTTCATCATCATCTTCAGCATCATCATCACCACCATCACCATCAACATCGTCATCACCATCATCATCATCGCCATCATCATCATCAAATTGACACCAAATTAGCTATCATGATGATGTCCTAGCAAGCTATGGCTTATATCAATATTAAAGGCCCTTTAATATTGCATATCGATTCAGAGAACCCCTTCTACCTAGGCGTATCTATTCAGGACATGCAGGGAGGTCCCTATATTCAGATGTTGGTGGATGTGTTCACTAGTCGGATTGTCACCAAATTAGTGTTATGTTTGATCATGATCGCAACGTCTAATGTCCTAGCTTCTTTAAAAGTACATACATACATATATGTAGGGAAATAATATTTTAGAAAATCCTGAATCCGAATATCTAAAAAGACACATAAATCCAAATTATTCAATTTCTTCATTTTTCATTATACATTATAGTCATTTTTCATAGTCGATCCATGACAAGGAAATCACTCATCCTATGCTTGTATTAGTAGTAAAAAAGTAAGGATTTAAAAAAATAAGGGCTTGCCACATCTTCAAAGTTTGCCTAAGTAATTACCCTATTTTCTTTTATGCTCCACCTTTTCAACTCCACTTCATTACATCCTTCACTAGCTCATGTAATTTATTTACCTTTTATGTCTAGCGCTTTTGCATGTTCATGGTTATCTTATTTATTGTTTTTTATTGTAATGTGTGTAAATAGACGAAAGGAATATAGGTACAATGGTTGAAAAAACATGTCGAATTTGTGGTGGAAGGAATTGGGGATTGGTGACCCCATTCCTGTGTGATGTAATTCCTGCCCCATCATGAGCCATGAAAATATTGCCCATTCGATGGAGCCCATTCCTCGAAACCTGGGGCCAGCGGATTCCATCGTGAGCCCATTCCTCCATTTGCCAATGAGCCACGAAAATATTGCCTCTGTAAATACTAATCGATAATTTAACAGGTACCCAATTGTTATGAGGCATTTACAATATTATGGCGTTAGGGGTAGTGGAAAATTAATGGTGTTATGGAAATTGTGGAAGAAGAGGACTAGGAGGGTATAATTCTTGTTGAGGACTGGGAGGGTATTCTATACGGTATTTGTCATTGCCATCAGGGTTTTACAACATGGCACCGGCTAAAAGACAAGGAGGCAAAACAGCTTCCTGCAGACAATGGAGGCTCGGAGATCTTGTGCTTGCCAAGGTCAAGGGATTTCTGGCATGGCTCGTTAAGGTATGTCGGTATATTTTTCATCCCCATTTGTTTTCCCTCATTTGATGTATGCAATGTTTGCCCTTATTTGATTGTATACGATGTATGTTGTTGTTGTTATTTGCATTTTCGCCCTGGTTTCTTATTGTCGACCCGGTTCGTGGGTTTGGTGGGGTTCATTTGTGAAGGAGAAACAACTGCAGAGGAATCCATTGATTGAGATATTGAATGTCTTAGTTCCGTTTAGAATGGATGGCCTACTGTTTGTGTTAGGACTGCGCAGTTTTTTGTTTGAGTGGTTGCAAGTAATGTATGTCTAATTGTTTTCTAGATTTAAGGTTTTATGTTATAGTTTCATCTTGCCATTCATTTGAGGTTTATGCTGTATACTTATGGTCAAATATTTGTATGTGTGGATAGTCACTACTGCTAGTCCTTTGAACTTAGAGGGTTTCAAAAATTATATTTAAACAAAAATAAAATTGCTAAGGCTTTACCGGATACACCCTCCTTTGTGGGTTTCATTTCAATTGCTTGCAATTTCTGCTTTGTATCTTGTCTAGGGCTCCATTTTTCTTCTATAATTATACATGTTTCTGGCTATTCAGCTATCTTGTCCAGGCTACATTTGTCTACCAGTGATCCAAAAAAATTAAAAAGAGTTTGGATATTAGGGTGTTACCTGCACCCATTCGTGTTCAACCTGCATGCTTATCTTTCTCAGTAGCCTCATTTACCTGGTCCTGGAGCTTCGGATAAATAGAATATAAGCATGTTTCGTCCTTATTGGTTCTGGCTTGTCTGGTTAGAATATGTACTGACCTATGGGATAAAAGTGCTAACTTTAAATCCTTCCTCAAATTCATTGTACTTTCTTCAACTATATCTGCTATCAGAATGTTCACTGGTGGTTACCATAGTTCAGGATCAATTCCTGGGAAGTGGTGACATCTCAATTAGAACTACAAGGCTTGAACCCTTTGAATTTTGTCAAATAAGTAAGGTCCTATATAAATATGTTTAATAGAGACAATATAGGCAGGTATAAGAGACTTCATTAGGCTTATGATAGATCAGCTAGTCGGCTAGTGACTGCTTCTGGGTTTGATTTCTAGCCTCTCCAGTTTTAGAGCAGCCAATCGACTGGTGATAGGTCCCCATCTTGATTCCTATCCTCTCTAGTTTTCACCTCTCAATTACTGAATCATACACGAGCAAAAGCAGGCCCAGGTACAAATAGTATGGGAGATATACTAGTGCTCTTATATTTACTTAAGCTGGCCAAACAAAGAGAGGCTCGAGCCCTGAAAATATTAAGTGATTTTTCCCTAGTGATCAAATTCATTCATGGCAAATCTCAAATACAAAAACTATCCCTGTCTGCACTATCTAATCACATTGAAGAAATTGCTCATTCCTTTGGTCGCATTGGAGATAGACATATTTTCAGGGAATTAAACTTTGTCATGGGCTATTTTATCAAAACAAGGCATGGAGTTTCCTTTGGATACTTATGTTCTAGAAATCAAGGTTGACAATGCCGAAACCCAAATCTATGGGAATATTTGTGAATTTAATGTGTTTGTTACATTTTTTTATTTCAGATTAGAATGGTTGTTGTTTAAGTAGTTTTTACTAAGTTGATTAAAAAAAATTCCCAGTCAACAAAAGATTTTGGTAACCATGTTAGATGAATGATTTTCTGAGTTAGTTTTTGGTTCACATGGAAAATATCTTGAGTCTTGACTCGGATGTCTATCATGTAAGCTAATTCTCAACCCTTGTGAAATGTTGGGTTCAAGGTAGTCATGCACACCTTCTATAATTATTGTAAGGGCATCCTTCATGGAAGTGCATGCAGCTCACTATTAGAGCAGCTCATCAGCTATAGCTGCGTGCTAAGTTCTAGGTTTGATCCCTACACTTTCCAGTTTTGGATTTCACCAGGTAGTTTTAAACCCCACTGTCTATTGTGTGAGCTATTTCCCAAGCCATGCTTCACTATTGGAATCTAATAAGCACTTGTTTTGACTTGGGCTTTACCAGCTCAAAATGAAAAGACTGATGCAAGAATCAAAATCTATGCCTGGTTCCTTGAAAACAATGTTGAATTTTAATTGATCTCAAAGTGGATAACCGTGTTGTATGACCATTTGATATAATTTATATTTACTAAAAGGCTTGGCATAGTTGAATCATGGACCAACAATTGAAGAACAACCTCCATATGTGATAGTGGTCATGTGTTACTAAAACACAGCAAAAGCAGCAACAGTTTCTAGTGTTTATGTGATGATAAGCATTGAGATTGTTTAAACGTTGTAAAAATAGTACAGTAGTACAGCCTAGTACCATGTTGTAAAGAATATTCTCAGGCTTGATTCCCGTTAGATCTCAAGCTACTTGAGATCTAACGGGCATCAAGCCTGCTACGGCCACATTAAATGGCCTGCAACAGGCTAAGTAAAGAACATAGCACCCATTAATGCTACTGTTGCGGCCGCATTAATGCTACTACTGTGGGATTATGAGAAATTGGATTCATATCCACCGTGTTTATGTCATCATGAGCATTGAGATTGCTTAATATTCATAAAAATAATATATTAGTACAATGACCTAATGGTTAGTTTTATTTGTAAATAAATTGGCGTTTTATTGGGTATAATAAAGAGAAACGTTTCCAAGTTTATTGTGGATAGTTGCTCTATCTTTTCTAAATTTGTGGTTTGTTTTCATATTCTTTACAATAGGTCCGTGGTTATGATGGGGTATCAAGGGTTTGTGGTCCTATTTAGTAGTGTATACATTAAGATGAATTTAATCGAAGCGTTTGCAGCTCTGTTTAAGCAAGAAGAGTTCAATTTTGGTTAGTCAACTATTTTATGGATACCAATATCATTTAGTTACTTGGTTTTATTTCTACTTTGAAATGAATTTATAATTTTCCTAGTGGTTTAGTGGATCAAAATTTCCGTTTCAACTAATTGAATTGGCAATGTGCATGCAGATAGTGATTGTGAGAAATATTTGGATTAGCTTCATAGTATCATTTAGTTACCTGGTTTTATTTATACTTGAAAAGGAATTTATAATTTGCCCAGTGGTTTAGTGGATCAAAATTTCTATATCAACTGATTGAATTGACAATGAGCATGCAGATAGTGATTGTGAGAAATATTTGGATTAGCTTCACAGTAATCTAGCATTATGCTAGTTATGTTAGAAACTAGCATTTTATAATTTAATGCTAATTGTGTTAGAAATAGATTATGCTTCTTGTTTTGTTGTCATATAAATTGCAGAAAATTACTAATGCCTAAAACAACCCACTAAAAAATAAATAGGCAAACCAAAAACTGAGATATTTGACACTGAGGTTATAGTGGTAAAACCCCTAAGTGCTCTAGAGTCCACTCAAAGATGTATCTCTATATTCTCATGTGTTGCATGTAATGATACAGAGATACACAAGAGAGATACAAAAGCTTCACAAAAAATTTCACCGACACTCCTCACTTTCCAAGATTTTCTCATGCAACTTTTAAAGTTGGGAGAGTGGGAAGTTGCACTAGGAAAGGTTATGTGAAACCTCTGTATTTAAATCCATCCTTTGTATCATTACATAGGGTATATGGAAATATAAATATGCATATTTGAGAGTGAGGTTTTTACCATAAGGTATGTTTATGGTATGTTTTTACCACTCTAGTGTCCCATTGTTGAGTTCTACTTATTTATTTATGAATTTCTTTGGGCATTAGTTATTTTTTGTGAAAGCTTTACAAAGTGATTGTGAATAGTATTAACAGGAGGAATTCTCAAGAATGTTTAAAAATGAAGAGCTGTGAGGAATCACTGCAATTTTCACCCTTACACGGGAACAAATAGGGTGCTCCCAAATCTTTCTTAGGTGTGTTCAGTTACCTAGGTTGATGGTGTTATGCATGGGTTTTGGCTGGGTAAGGAGGCCAATTTCAAACCAACTATTCATAATCAGTGAATATTATAGAGGAAGGATTTAGTTGGCTCTGAACATATTAATAGACATAGAGCTGAATCATTCCATTTGGGTTAACAGAAGGAATGAGACCATTTTCTAATTGAAAGTGATACTTAGCTTCATTGATTAAAAGATTCTATGGAGACAAAAATGTGGGGATCAAATGTCACGAGAAAAAGTGATTAATAACAATTGTATTCATGTGTTTGTCAAGCACATGTTGGTTGTATAAGGGAACCCCTATAATTGGTTTGAGTAAGCATCACCGTCTTTATTATAAAATTATGAAAAATAAAAACGATAGTTAAAACATTTTTTTGAAGTATGAAAAAGCTTACTATACTTGGGGCTATAGACCTAGCCTCTGTTAATACAATCTCAAGACCCCAATGTTCTTGAAACCCATTATGTCCATTAGGCTCCCATTTGTCTTACTACACATCGCCATGATATAATCACTCAACCTATGGCCCATATGATTTACCGACATAGAGCTTTTATTACTTCATTAATTTTCTCTTGTCTAATTTGACATTGAATTAAATGTTATCACTTAGCTATTGCAAAAAAATCAGTGCAATAAACAATTGTAAAACAATGTTGTTTCTGATGCCACAACAATATTTTGTGATTGATTGAATGATTTTGTGATGTCATAAATGCAAAATCACCAGTGGCCTCTTCTTCTACTTCAACTACATTTGTAAGCCTTGATTTCATTTGACCGCTTGCCAGGTCATTTTGTCTCTTCTACAATCTTTCTTGAAGTGTACATGCTTGTTACAAGAAAAACATTTCAACTTTGACCTCTTTGATGAACTTCTAGTATTGTTCTCATTGTTTAATCTGCCTTTGCCTTTGAACTGTGCACTGAATACATTTTCCATAATGAGTGAAGCTGATTCTTATTTTGATCTTACCTCTTCTCCTGTGGAAGAAATATTGATAACTTCTCAAACTTATGTTCTTAGTTCTCCACAATCAGATACAGGGACTCAACAAATTAATCAAGGGATGGTGACAATCTACACATCACCAAACAAAACCATATCTTCATTATCCACTAACTTCTTAATTGCAAGTAATTGATCACTAACATCATTTTGATGTAACAGGTATCCAGAGACTGACCCTCCTTCCTGCAACTTAGTAGAAAACTAAATATTTTTCAGATCCACCCAGCTTCTAATCCCTGATACTTGTTTTTGAGATTGGTCCACAACACATGCTGTAGTGAAATTTATTATTTCTTAAACTAATGTGTTTGTAACAGAAAAAGATGCTTTTGTTTATGGTTTTCCCATCCCATTAGCTTTTTTTCAAATAAAAAGTGTGGCCAGGAATAAGCTGGTAAATCTACTTTTCAATAATGTCATCCACTCTAATTTCTACTTAATTAGTATGCTTTGGTGGTTGTTTCAAAGCATCCCTTTTTGAAAATATATGTTTTCAAGTTTGTTTTGATTGGAAGAGGGTAAAAGATGTTTAAAATTGTTGATGTTAGCTTGCAGAATTTCCAGTCATGTTATCGTCCAAGTTATTACCTGAGATGGAATTAGAGGAAACGGCCAAAAAGGAATAAATCTTTGGTGGATTATCGGGCCTCCCAGTTCTAACTCAAGTTGAGAAATTAAAGGTGAATATTTTCCGTACAAAATGTTTTTAGGACTAACTTCATATATTGTTTTCCAATAGTGTACACTAAGATATTTCAACTTCCTTTGGTTCAGAGAAGAATAGACACAATTGGTGTAGCTTGTGGTTGTGTTGAAAAAGCTATAAATGATTCTCGCAAAGTCTATGCATTGGGAACTCGCCATACTCCTAGAATCATCCCTCCAATGGACAAGGTTTAGGTTGCAAAAATTGAAGAGCAGGAGAAACGTTTGGGAGCATCTGCAAATCTTGGTGAAAGTGAGGATTGGTTTAAAATGAGATCATCTATTTCTTTGCGTACAATGAGATTTAAGAAACAAAGTAATTTTTACAATTATGTATTTCATTATCTACTTAGTATTCATGAGTTCCAAATAGTTACTTGTCCATGATTAGAAAGAAGAACTTTGATTCTTATTTTTCCTGAAAACTATTAGCTTTCGGGCATACTCTGAAAGTGATTACACCATGCCTGGGGGTGCTCCATGCGATATGGGGTGCATGGATGACCCTTGGTTGTGTCATGATGGACATACACATGGTAAGTGACTTGATCATTGATTGCTTGGCCTTGTATGGATTCTTATGTGTCATTCTTCATTGGAACCTTGGTGTAGCAGAAGTGCATAAACTTGGTTTGATAAAAATATCAATGTTTAAATAAATAATTGTTGCATAAGTGAATAATGAAATACAATGAAGAATGGCCTTGCATTTATAGGTCTTGATGGAAATCAAAAGTATAAAATACCTTTCACAACCAAATTGCAAAAGAGCTGCTATCATCCATGTTGTCTGGTTGTTTGAAACCCTTAACTATTTTTCTGCTTCTAAAAGAAATTTCAAGGTTCATCATATTCTCTCTAACTCTTCATTTTTACAACTGTTATAAAAGTGCCTTGATCAAGTGAACTAGAAGATATCCCAGGGAGATTAGTTCCTGCATAAAGTTTCCTAATTAATGACACTTTATCAGGTATTAAATTTTAATTAAGGACCAAACATCACTTAGACCTTGAACATCGCAAATTTATGCTAGCAAATTCATCTGGCACAAATTGTAGATCTTCTTGATCATTTACCTATGCTCAAATTCATGCTTAACTCTATATAGTATCTAATACTAGCTGAAACGAGCTCCCAACAAGTCTACTACACTTAGGCACCTCCATTCCTAAATCATCATACTCAGTTGACAGCTCTGGGGCATGTGAATGATGGACAACAACAGTTAGGTTTTACTTCCTTTGCTCTTTCACGTGGCTCTTCCTCTCACAACGACCTCTTCAAAAGAGGCATCTCTTTTTATTTAACTGTAGGTGGCTCTTGTATTCTTATGGGGATGAGACAACAAATGAATATGCAGTACACACAATGTTCTCAATATGAGTGTTCTAGTTCAATATGGGATCACAACAACAACACAATTTCCAACTAGTCTTTACAACAGAAATCAAGCTAAGTCTCACACTAGGTTACAAACTAATTGGTTGAAGCAACACTGTGGGCAAGATAGTAGCTCTAATACTATAAGAGATTGCATACATTAGTTTGAATAATAGATTGCATATTGGCTTTCCTGATTCACAATAGAATCTACTAATAACTTAGCATCCATTGTGTACCAACTTGGCATAGATTTTCTACCAACTTAACATCCAGTGAACGATATGTTAAACGAAGAATAAAAAAGAAAACCTAGATAAAGAATACTTAGTACCTGTCGTTTGAATCAGAAAATTGAAACAAATGAATGATGCCATTCAAGCTAATGTCTAGAGGAGGCATAAAAAACAAATTCTATAAAATTAACTAATGCTGGAGCTTGGGAGCCATACCTTCAACACCTCAAGATGAAGCATGACGCATGCTTCAGAATTTCAGCAATGGTGGCGACTCTAAAACTTTGAAAAAAACATAGGTATTCATTGATAAATAAATAATACACTCAACTAAAGAAATATACAATACATAGAAAAATTCTTTAACATCTCCAATCCCCAGAGACTTTCTATCCTTTTTAGTGCCAATATTACTAGCCAATACGTTGTCGTAGATCTTTTTTGAGTTGCTAACTAATGTATACCATTCCAAGTTCTTTGAGAAAAGCACCAACATTTTGAACCACTCTATTTTCTGAATACTTTTGAATTGGATAAAGGATGGAAGATATAAATTATCCAAAGGATAATAATCATGACCTTTGAATTTAAAACAAAATTACAAAGGTTGGATCATGCATTTTGTAAGTAGAGAAAAGTGTCTAAAAAATATCTCAATGTTAAAAAATACTCCAGCCACTTTCAGATTAATTTCATCTTCTAGAATTTTTTATGTTAAGGTATGCTTAATAGAACACAATCTCTTCCTCATCATTGGCCACAACAATAAGTGCTATGTGTCCAACCACGCCAATGGCCATGGCCCCCTCATGCGTTCCAGCTTTCCATAAATCTTATAGACTGCAAGCCACTTCAACGCGCACATTCTCGATGGCTTCAATTCCCGTACACATTTCATATTCAACAATCCGATGGCTATAATACTCCGCGTGTGCGTGTTATTATAGAAAGAGCATTGCTTTTGCTAGGTCCAAATAAATTCCATGACAGTAGATTTATTCACAAATATTGTGTTGGTATGAACAACATTCGGAGTTTATGATAATGTCTTATGACTTTAGAAACACTGAGTAGTATTCACTGTTCAGTTCAGTTAGTGGGGAATGGTACTTGTGTAAGTATTTTCTAGGAGCAATGGGGTCCCTTGAAGGTAATGGTTATGAGTTCTATTAAAGTAGGCATGATAATGGTTACATTAACAGCAATGGTTCCAACAGCTTTGAGTTCCCTAAAGGTGGTGGGGATAGGGCAATTCATCATAGGCCTATTCTAGGGTCACTTTCCAAGACAACCCCTTCAAAATGGCATGATGCCCAGAAATGGTTGGTCAATATTTATTCAGAAGGAGGAGATTATGGCTATGTTAAGAATAATTCCAAGGTCTGATACACAGAGAAAAATAATCTTTCTTCCTCATCAGTGTAAGGCTTCTGCACCCAATGCTTCAGAAGCCTTGTCTGTTCTTTCTAGTACTGCTGCAGCAATGGATGAAGAAGAAGTAGGATTGAATCAAGATGAGGGAGACACCAAGAAGATTGATTATGGTAAGGCTATGGTGTCGATTGATAAGCCCATCGTAGACCCAGCCACTGAACACCTATCCTACACCTCGCCAACTTCAAATGTGAGATTAGATTCCATGAGGGATATGGGGACCAAAATGACCCCTATTGCAAGCCAAGAGCCTTCAAGAATAGGAACCCCTCTTAGAGCTACAACACCTTCAACTAGGAGCCCTATTAATTCATGACCATCTACTCCTGGAAGATGTGTAGCACCAGTGGAGGTAGTAAAAAATTCTCAACTGGACCTGAAAAACCATCAGGAATTATCAGAGAAGCAAGTGCATGAGAGCACTAGAAGGGAAATTATGGCTCTAGGTGAACATTTTGGGAAAGTCAAATATCATGGGATGGGCTAGTAAATAAGTTTAAGAGCAAGATGCTTCTAAATCACTCAAGACTAATGATTTCAAACATGCTAAACTGAATGTCCTAGAGGCTCGAGCTGCAGCATGGGAGGAGGCACAGTAGGTTAAATACATGGCCATGTGATTCTCTTGTAAGCCTATTCTTTTAGCTTGTCTTTCTCTTTGGATTTTCAACTCCATTTTATAATGCACACTATATGACTTTAGTTTATGTATACTAGTGACTCGTATAATACCTTCACCAAGATAGAGATTGCTTCTTGTGATAATACTCTTGATGGTTTGTGACATAGCTACTTTGGTTTTAATTATTGTACATTTCTCCTTCTGTAGATATAAACGTGAAGAAATCAAAATACAAGCCTAAGAAAGTAATCAAAAAATAAAAGCAGAAGCTGAAATGAAGAGAATAGAGGTATACTCTCCCTGCCTCCTAACTTTCATGTATCAGCTTATGAAAACCTTAGTTCTTTCGTAGTTATAAGCGAACATTGTGAATGGTGGAAGATTTCATTCAATATGTAAGAATGGTCTTAGTACTAAATCTAGACAGGCTCAATCGATGGCTTCCTTTGCAACATGATAATAGGGTAAGAGAATACTACCAATAAATGACCATAATCTAAAAAATATCAATAACTTGACTAGCTGATTTTCCTTACTTATAGTCTCGTCACTTGTGTACATACCTGGACTTGAGCACAATTTCATCCAATAATAATGTTATATAGGGTGCATTGCCTACTTTATCACACTAAATCATACATATGCTTCAGAGAAAATCCATAGATGGATTCTTTTGTAACGTAATGGTAGGGTAAGAGAATACTATCAACAAATAACCATGATCCCAAAAGTTATCAATAACTTGAGTTGTTTATTTTTCTCACTTCTAATCTATATTTTGAAGTTGTGCATATTGAAGCCTGTGTCACAATAAATAGAGGTAGTGGTAGGTCTACTAGATGCACCTAAACTTATGCACTTTTTTATCCAATGGTGTTACCATATATACATACAACGTAAGACAAAAAAAAAGGACAAGTCTACTTATTTCCCTTTGGGTGCATGATGCAAATCTTGACCTAGCCACTTGGAGATCTATTCTCACAGTCGATGGATAGATACTCATAATTCTTAATAAACTTTTGCATGTGGATAACCTTTTTACTTGTTGGAGGCTATTGACACATGTTTTGTCATCTAGTGATATCATATATTTCCTTGTTCTATGTGCATTCACTCTTTGTTAGCTTAATTTGGGTTTGTTTACGTTCAATTCGTGGCTGATTTCCATCAAATTGGATTATAGTTGTTTTGCATAAAACTAAGGTTTCATTTGAAGGTTTTGTATTTTTCACTTTTACTTTTCTCTTTATTTGGAATAATTGATTAGTCTTAGAATCTTGGAATAGAGATAATATTATGATGATGAGAGTAATTTAAAGTCACATCCTAGCAAGATGAACCAAAACAAACAATAGGCCTATGGCCTGTCAGTGTCATCAACATTGAGGCCAAAATAAATTTTTACTCTTTGCCATTATCCTATAAATCCTGGGTTCAAAGCTTCATGTTCTCTACTTCCTATTCACCAAAAGGGATGAATGAATGGCTCCGTTCTAATTGGTTTCAAGCTTGGCTAGATGGATTCGCAATGCCTTCCGCTGGATGGATGCTCAACCAAGTAATGGTCTTATATCCTTGCAATGCTTCTCAAATAAACAAAACTATTTACACCAATTCAAAACCAGTATCCCAAGATTGTTTCTCAACTGAGTTCCAACTCTGTTTATTGCATTATAATAGTTATAAATATGCCCATTCAGAAAACCAGCGGCTAATAAGATGCATGGCACTCTGCAATTCAGAAATAGGCTGACAGTTAAACATTACACAAGCATTATATATGGCTGGAGCCAATTGCAAAGAATTGATCACTCAAGTAGTTATGTATATAATGCTGGTTGTAGGTAGATAATTCCATGCAAATCTTGAGATGAATTGTTGTAAGGAGTCACTTCCATTAGCAGCTGTATAATGAATGTGAAAACTTAACACTTAATTAATAACTATTCCCCTGTGCCATATGATGGTTGTGGCTAACTAGTTAAGCACAAAGAATTTAAACAAAGCACCAAGTAAACCAACCATTCGTTAGTATTAGTGACTCTATGAATTATATATATATATATATATGGGGCTTTGCTGTATGTAAAGCATACCGCACCAAGGATTGAAAATGTTTGGCTACATAGCATGTTATTGCACAGTGCACCAGCTAATACATTAACCAAGAAAATAGAACAAATAAAAATTGGGCTGTAGATGCCAGCCAGCAAAGAAAAAGTGTTGTAGCTGATCCATTAATTAAATCAGCGATCAACTAGATTGATCTCAGTCACAAAGCATTTAAACACATTCAACACCAGATTATTCTGGAAAACCAGCAATGGCAAGTTCTAATTCTGCTCAGGAATTGTTAAAAAGGATGAGATATACACTTTCATCAAAATTTCATGTATTCTTACTCACTGGCAGCAATTTATAAATTGCTCTGGTTTAGAGATGATCTTTGTTCCGTGTGGACAGGTTAGGAATCCTCTTCGTCCTTCAATATTTGAGTAGATTGCTTCACTCCTAGTCCTCATTCCTCTGCTATTGCCCATCTTCTTCCCCAGCATTATTTTTTTCCATATGCCTTTGGTTGTCTTTGCATCAAGCAAGCATTTTTTATGATGATGTTACCTTGAAATTCCAACCATATGCCAACCATAGTGATTCATTTCACCTTCTTGTTGGCCTTTAGCCTTTAAGTTGATTGTTGACTTCAAACTTTTCCAAGGATTTTTTTCGTTACAAATTTTGGAAGAGGGATTAATTCAGATCCATTTTGGATTACCAAATGCCAAATAAAATTATGAGACCCCCTTGTTGCAGGACAAGGGATCCCCTTGTTGCAAGACAAGGGATTCCTCAATGGAGAAAATTCACTACTTAGTTTTTAGAAGAGTATAAGATAAAATAATAATATATATATAATAATGTCTTTCAATGTAAAGCAAGCATAATTTTTTTTGAATGAACAAGATTCATTACTTGCCAATACAAGCTCTCTTTCCTTCCTTAAACGATTTTGTAGACCCTAGGTGAATAAACTACATCTGGGTATTCTCTTGGTTATTAAACTTAATCAATCTGATCAACTCTTAAATGGGTGTTTCTATGGGATATGAAACTAAATACTACAAGATTCCCATTGCATTGCATTTGTCAAATGCATAGTCTATATGACACAAACACACCAGCATCAAAGAAAGACATGACATAAGAGGTATTTAACGCTGAGATGGATGATATTCATTAATTAATATACATGCCAGCAAGCACAGAGGACAATTCAATGCTAGTTGCGTCCTTTCCAACATAATCTTCTAGCTGTTTCTTTTCTTATCTTTTGACATCCAAGGTATTCAAACAAGCAAAAACTAACTTCTAGAAAATATCTATTGTCACTGCAAAATATTCACACGTACATATGTAGAGACAGCTCCAAATTCACCACCTCTACCTCGTCCAATTCCAGGGAAATTCATCATGGAAGATTCTGTCCAAGCATCATATCCACCCGTAGCATAACAAGAAGTTCCATTACCAATTTAATATCTTCCAGTGATGGTAGTTTTAGATATATAACTAGGCTTATAACTGAAATGTAATTTATTTAATATGAGGCTGGGTGTCAACTAGTCGATTTCTAATCGCGGGATCCATCCATCCAGCAACCAGTTGTTCCAGCCTTTTCCTATTGTGCCTATACCCTAACTTACCATAACGTATGCCTTTTCTATTACTTTATCTGATGTTGTTAGTGAGGATGCGATGGTATAAAACTAGCAAAAATAGAGTAGAATGAATAGGGGGTTCAACGGGCTTCGGGTCAAATAAAAGAGTTAATGGGTTCACTGACATTATCATTATTATTGCTAGTTACTAGTTAGTGGTAAACCAAATATATGGGCTATGTGTCTGGCCTTTTGGAAGTCTTTGACCTTAAGATTATTGAATCAAGTAAAACGAATTATCGATTGACTATTGTGTCTGATAATATTATGGAAGAGATATGTTAGGAGAGCAAGGGAAACATAAATTCATGAATTACTTTTATCATTCTCAATAAATTATTTCAATAGCAATCCCAGTCACTCTTTTTTTACATCCTACAATGAGTCACCTATATAGTTTTTTTATCGCAACCCCTTTAGATCATTTAACCCTAGAGTAACTTCCTCATTTCATCTTGCATAATCTACCCATCAGTTGTATCCCTATGTTAAGTTTAAATCTTTGGGTTATTTTCCCATTGTTTGCCTCTCATCTTTTTTAATTTCGTTTACTTTATGCCGAGTCATCCTTTCTATTATGTTCAAGGAGCATTGTACTCCAAGATATCATCATAGTGAACTGTACTAGCAACCATTGTTTTGTTACCCAATGGTCTATGTATTCCAGAAGCATTGATTTTCTAAGGGGGATCATCCCATTTGGTGGTGTTTACATTGCTACAAACTAAGCAAAATCTGTCTGTGAATCTTTTCATGGAAAATACCCATTCTTTGGAAAGGAACATGTGATCCCACTACAGAAGTTAGAAACTTCATTCATTTCAAGCCAAAGGCCATCAAATGCAATTGTATCATGAAACTCAGAAATTTCTTTTGTCCAAAACGATTGTGTATTGGGATTGAGAAAATATGGAAAATATATTGGGCCGATATTGATCCATCTTGCAAATAATTCATAGGATGGTGGATTGGATTCCTCCATCTGCACATAGGCAAAGAGTTCCACCACCGAACAAGTGATATAAATGCAATTTGGGAAAATATTTCATGCCCAATAGGATGCCAAACACATTGGAATCTTCTAATAAGACAATCCTATATTCTCTGTAAACTTCCTCTCATCATGGGACAGAATGGAGGCTATCCCAAATTACGGCAGCCACAATAGAACTCACGTAATGCCTTTGCCTTCTAATTAAGGGCAAGAGCTTACTCTAGTGTGTTATATCTTCTAAGCATGATTATCTCTAGTGTGTAGACAGTTTATTATAGATCTGTTTTTACAGCTCACATTCTCTGTTTTGGTTTTGTGACAATATTCTCCTAGAAGATAATTTGTTGGTGGCTATTTTCTATTTTACAGGGTGCAATTAATTTGCTCATGGCTATATACAAGAAAGAATTCAGTGCAATGGGTGGCTATTTGACATATCTAGGCGAGGTATTATGACACTGATTGCATTTATTATATAATTTTTGCTGGAAAATATTATGTTGACCGAAGGACTTCACTATATGTTACTAGATATTGTGATATTTTCACTTTGGTCTTCTAAATATTGCAATCTGAAGTTGTGTGGCCTTGAAATTTTAATTATCACTTGAATCGCAAGATCTCCTGTCCCCAGATTAATGGAAATGATACCGAGTTCATCTTGACTAGCTTTATCCAATTGCTAGCATTAAAGCTGTATAATGTTTTCTCTTTCTGAAATTTCAAATGCACATGGACTTTTATGAAGGCTATAGGACGTCTCGTGTGTTTGAAATTACTGAACATTGAATGAAAGGGTGTTAACTAGTTTGGATACAGCTAACATTTCCAGCTAAACTGATATCACACTAAAATGTGGAACATTTTATCATGCAGGTAATATTGGACAGGGTGGAGCATTTTATTCAGGCTGTTGGAACATGAGGATAGGATTTTTAAAAAGCAACCTCATATTCATGAGGTACACATTTAGTTTATTTTAAATGATGAAAACCTCTATCAGTTGTACATATTTGGGCCTTATTTTGAAAAAAACACAGCTATACATTTTTTAACTATTCAATAACCCCCACTGAGCATAGCACCCTTCAATTGGGCCAAGCTGTGAGCTTAAGAATGTTTTGAATAGGAACTCTATCCCATATGAAAAATGGAAAATGGGTCAATAGCTATTTTTGCAGAGCATTTTATTAGGAAATACATTAAGCCAAGGGAAATACTTTGTTAAAACTCTGGAAATATTAGGAAATACATGTATTTTACATGCTCACACATATTTTACATGTATTTTTATATATGCATATCCAACCATATTTTATCCAATTTGTTCTCGTATATGTACATATATCTATCTATATCCTGATAACTTTAGCTTCTCACTGATAACTAGATGAATTATCATAGTTGACTTCTATTAAGTATTTGATTACTAGCAATATATTAGATCAGACTAACCTAAGTTTCTTATTGGTTTTTCTTAAACTTTACACTCGTTTCCTTTATATCCAAATGAGGGCATACAATATGCTCTACAGGATGAAATGATTGTTACTGCATTTGTTTTATGGGAATGACCCATCTCCAGAAGGATACAACCTAGAAAAGTTCCCAGAAAATGACAAGAAATGGACGCCAACAAACCGTTCCTAGGGAGTTCTTAGAATGGTCAGTATTTTAGAAATGGTACTAGTCTTTTATCTAAACTTTCTTTTTGATCCCTTTGATCCCTTCATCATAATGAGTACCATTATACACTCGATGTAGTTCATCCACATTACTCTTTTGTACTCACCATTTTTTATTTTCAGGAAGATATTGTAGATTCTCAGTGTATGATGTTTCCACTGAAAATTCCTTCCATAATACCTTCAACCCCCACCCCCCAACATATTTAGCGAGTGGTATACTCCTTCTGCACCTTACAAATCTTTAAAGACATTGGAATTAAGTTTCCTTATAGCACTCATGCTATTTCCCAGATGCATTTCTGTAGTTAATTCTTAATTCTCATGCTTTTAAATGCTTGAATCGACAATTCACAATTCATTGCAATGATATAAAATCTGTTTCAAGGCACACTCTCTTTTTTTTCACTCTTGTTTCCCCACTCTTTTAGAACTGATCTTATGCAGGTAACTATGTTGGTACATAAGTTATAAATTATCTCATGTGTAATCGCATGCAGCTATGACCAACAGTAGAATTGTTTGTCTACTAGAATAAGGTGCAAGATATTACATGTTTGTAACCAGGTTGTCATAATTTAGCTGCTATTTAGACTAGTGGATCATTTCTTTTTTCTCTGGTCATGTGCATGCACTAATGTGTATTGCTAATCACATGGCTTATTAGGTCTTGATATAACCAGAATGCCTAAGCTACTTGATTTTAGGTAACCAAATTGGTACTATTACATTGTCATCTTCTGATACATGCAACAATGTTAATGTTGATGTTGATGAGTGTCCTTTCTGGTATTACAAAAGCCTCTTTCTCTGTTGCCTTGTTCGACCATTAGATACTCAAAGTTTTGTATTGATCCTTTTTACCATTATAGAGGACTCTGTAAGTTAGGTTCTCAAATTCTTAAAGGGTTCTAGCTCAATGGAAGAGCGCCTACCTTACAAGAAGGAGGTTGGTGGTTTGATTCCTCCATGCCCTAATGATATTATAATATTGGTTAAATACTAAAAATGACTAAATTAGTGACCAAAACATGAGAGACATGAAACTAGGAATTAAAAAGAATGCAACACATGGCACAAATGATGAAGCCAAACATGGCGTTGATATGGTAGTAAAATAAGACATTACTTTGGATGCAAAACATGGCGCTACATAGGAATCAAAATATGGTGCAACAATAGAAGAAATATTTAGCGTCATTTTGGTAGCAAAACATGATGCAAAAAAGGAAGAAAAAATTGGTGCAAATTTGGAAATGAAAATTGGCACATATTTGGAAGTAAAACATGGTGCAAAATGGGATGCTAAAGTGGTAGAAAAAATGGATGCTAATTTGGATGCTAACATGGTGCTATTAAGGATGAAAATATGGTGCTAACAGGGGTGTCATTTAAGAAGCAAAAGCAGACACTCACTAGGAAGCAAAGAAGGACGTTATTTAGGAAGCAAACCTCGACGTTGTTTAGGAAGAAAAGTTGGGGCACTATTCTGGAAGCAAACCTTGATGTTGTTTAGGAAGCAAAGTTGGACGCTATTCTAGAAGCAAAAAAAGAGACACTATTTTGGACGTCATAAAGGATGCTATTTAGGAAGCAAAAAAGACATTTTTGGGGACACTTTAAGTTTTGTCCATGACACATCCCATTTAGTGTCTTGTTTGACCACTCAATGTAAAAAAAAATTACACTAAAAAGGGAGACTAAATGGGACGCTAATTCCAGGATTTGTTGTAGTGTTTGCTTGTTCTTGTGGAGCATTCTGGAGCTCCCTATCTCTATGCTTCTTGTAGGATTTCTCTTACCCAAGCAGGTTTTATCTTTCGAGACATATCCATAGTATGGGGTTCCTAAGGTTCTAGCATATCATGATCTTTAGATGCTACTATTTTAGGAGAGGTTTCAGCTTCTACCTTTCTGGGAGCTACATCCTCTTCATTTACTTCTTCAAGCTTACACCTTTTGGATTTATTACGAATTGTATTTTCATCAAATGTTACATCCATACTAATATTGATATAATGATGGATTCTTGAAATGTATAGTCTAGAGTATTTAGAGACTTCAAAATATCCAACAAATATTCCCTTCTTTCCATAATGATCCAACTTTGTTCTCTTCTCTTTCAGAATATGTACATAAACTGGACAACAAAATATTTTGAGATGGTTCACTTTAGGTTTCTTTCCTGTATACATCTTTTTAGGAGTCTTGAATCCAATAGAACTGTGAGATAATATATTATGCACATATATGGTTGTTCTTGCTGCTTCATCCCATAGGTTCATGGGGAGGTCTTGGTTATGAATCACTATTTTCACTACTTCCATAATAGTTCTATTCTTTCTTTCCGCAACACCATTCTGTTGAGTATTGTAGGAAGTGGTTAGTTCCATATTGATTCCATCCTCCTTGTAGGATCCTTCAAGTTATTTTGAAGTATATTATTCTTCATAATCTTGATTCTTCTTTTAGAATGGTTCTCTATCAAGGATTTGAATTCCTTGAATTTCTTGAACACTTCACTCTTGTTCTTCAAGAAGTGTATCCATGTGTTTCTTGAATAGTCATCAATAAATGTGACATCATATTAATATCCACTTAAGGATATGGAGGGCATAGGACCACATACCTTATAATGAATTAATTCCAACGTACCTTTAGTCTTTGTTTCACGTTTTAGAAAGGGATTCTTGATGTTATTTCCTCTTGCACATCATTGGAAAGTTCCCTCATGATCTATGCTTAGACCTGGAAACTATGTTAACACCTTGCTCACATAGGGCAATGCTTTGTAGTTGATGTGAGAAAGCCTCCTATGCCATAGTTCACTTCATCTAGTGCTCTCATGGACGAGGGTTGTCTTTGGATGTCCTTTGAGTTTGCACAGTCCTCCTTCTTCTTCACCAATGACCACAA